>APFE030108024.1:0-20896 GCA_000404065.3 Pinus taeda
CAAAAGCTACATGGAAACCCAAAGATTATTGTAAGTGACAGAGATCCCATTTTCACTAGAAATTTTTGGATAGAATTATTTTCTTGTCTTGGTACTTAGTTAGCTCATAGCTCATCTTATCATCCTCAATCTAATGGCAAAACTGAGATAGTAAACAAATGTTTGGAAGGATATATTTGTTGCTTTGTATCTGATAAACAGACACAATGGGTCAAATGGTTGCCTCTGGCTGAATGGTGGTATAACACTTCCTTCCATATAGCAACAAAAATGACCCCATTTATGGCAATTTATGGGTATAAGCCACCATCCATCACATCATATTTAAGAGAAAATTCTAAGGTTCAAACAGTGGAACATCACATCGAACATCAACAACAAGTCCTCCAACTCTTAAAGGATAACCTCGTGATGGCACAGAATAGAATGAAACAACAGGTAGATCAACATTGCAGTGAAAGAAGTTTTGATGTAGGTGATTAGCTATTCTTAAGGCTACAACCATATAAGCAAATGTCCATCAAGCAACCTAAGAAGGATAATAACTTATCACCAAAGTATTATGGTCTGTACAAGGTGTTGCAAAAGATTGGTACTATGGCATACAAATTAGAGCTTCCTGCAGCTTCTCGATTGCACCCATTTTTCCATGTTTCTTCTTTAAATAAGGTTATAGGAGATAAGCTCCCAGTTCAAACAATATTGCCAGAACTTGATGAGGAAGGAAAAATTATATTGGAACCAAAAGTAGTCACAGAAACAAGAACTCGACATCTACGAAATCGATCAATTTCAGAGTATCTTATCAAGTGGAAGAACTTATCTGATGAAGATTCCACATGGGAGGATGAGAATTTTATATAGAAGCATCTAGAACTGCTCAAGCGTTGAGGACAACACTTTTTTGAAGGAGAGGGGAATGTTGGGTCCCTATAATACTAGTGATTACCCCATTTCTATTGTAGTTGTACCCCTTATTAATATTGTTGTGCCCCTATTGTCCCCATATTGTTATTATTAGGCCCCATAGAATCCCTCTATTATTATTTTTGTGGCTTTATATTATTATTGTTAGGTCGGCTGGGTTATATTGTGACTCCTTAGACTCCTATATATAGAAAGGAGGTTTTATCATTTGAATCATCCAAGAATTGTTCATTTATGTAATGTAAAGGAGGTTGCCCCCTCGAAGAGGATGAATTTTAAGTCGTTGATCTATCTTTTCTTGAGCTGGTTTCATAACACACTCAGGGAAAACCAGTAAAAATACTTACTCAGGCTCACGCTCATTCCCTCACTCAAGTCCCCATCTTTCACTCTTTACCTCTGACCACTAAAAGAAAGCCAAGGATCTATTCCATAAATGGAGACATTTGTAGCCCCATCTCTTGAAGATAGTGTGCTTGAATCCTTGCAAAATATTGACACTCCCTAGGAAGAAATTCCTGAGGATCCATTCTTTGAAGGTATTCCCTAGCCCGAGTTGGGAAGTCCTAATAAAAGAAAGCCTTGCAGAAACCTTCAACCAAAACATCCTTATCCACAATATGGCTAATGTTCCTCTTCCAGGTGGGAGTCAGCTTCAACCAGGTAGAAACCAACTCCCACCTCCTCCGAGAGCACTTCCTTCCTGGCTCGCTTAGGATGCCGTAGCAGTACTTGGGCAGCAACATCCCTTACCCAAGAATGTAGGAAGAATACTGCCTAAATTCAACCATGAACGGGGAGACACCACTAATAACCATATTCACTCTGTCTTCCTGGTCGTGCGCATGCTAGGGGTAGTTGATGAATATATAGTGTGTCGCCTATTCGCTTTTACCCTGATTAATGCAGCTTCCACATGGTACTTTAGATTGAGAACATGATCAATCATGCCGTGGGTAGCCTTTCAACAGGCCTTTTCAGACAAGTATGGCGATGACAAAATTCCTGCGGCCTTAGTTTTAGAACTATCCTATTTGAAAATGGAAACGAAAGAAAGGTCAAGGATTTTAACATTCGGTTCAACACCCTGTTCAACAGAATCTCGGCTAATGCTAGACCTACTGAGGAGGTGCTCATGGAATTCTATATCGCTACTCTCCCTGTCCCTACTGCGATGTGGGTTGAAAGGAGGAACACACAAACCTTACCGGGTGCTATTGATGAAGCAGTAAAAGTTGAGAATGAGATACTCAGTCTCACGGCATGCCATCATACAATCGAAGAAAAGAAAGCTTCTCAAGCATCCAAGAAGAATAATGGAAGTGATAACAAAGGGGCTAAAACTAAAGAAAAGGATACCACAGATGTGGAAGGTTTGCATCGGATCATTAAGAAAATGACAAACAAGGCCATCGATATGAAAAGGAACTCTAGAGAGAGTGCAAGCCGGAGTGGAGGAGAGTATAACAATAGAAAACATTTCAAACCTTTCTATTGTAAGAAGACCAAAGGTGGTTATGGTCCATTGCACTGCCTACTACACACAACAAAGGAAATTTAAATATAGAAGAGCTGGCTCTTATCGGATCGCTCCTTAACCAAGAAGAACCTATAGTGGAGCTAGAGCTAGAACAAGAAGAGGAGGAAGAATACCAAGTAGAAGAGCCTTTGGAAGAAGAATCCCAAATCAATGTACTATGGGATTTCTATACAAATTAGAATGATGATGACCAAGGAGACAGTATGGTAGAATTCCGCACTAATGAAATCCATTCACGAAGCAAGGGGCCACTTGCAGGTGTGATGAAGCCTATAGATCAGACCAAGAAAGATGTTCGCCCTATGAAGGCATCTGCTCCCAAAGTTCCTATTGAGAAGGGTATACCTAGTGGTCAATCCATAAATACCCCAGTTGCAAACCATCCAAACAAAGAAAATGCATCTCCAAATCCAACGAAGGTGACCCACAATGGTAACGTCCCACCTAATAATTCAAAAACTAGTATGTTTACTTTGCCCTATCCTATTTATAACATTGATTACAATATTGTGGATGATCTTAGGAAATCTAGGGCTAATATCACATACCTTGATTTGCTAAAATTAACGCATCAGAGAGATTTTCTCTTGAAAGCTATGAATGATCACAACTACAAAACGCCCACCATCCCGAGTAGCCAAACCCATAAGTTAGTCACCAAACTTATTAGTACTCCTAGCATAGCCCAAAAGCCAACAGCCATGGAGGCCACCCTCTCAAAAATGATTTAAAACCCACAAGATGTCAGTGTAGCCATGATAGGAAGGAAATCAAAATCCATGACTCCCCCTTTCCTAATCACATTTGAAATATCCAACATGAACGTGCACAAGTGCTTGGTAGGCTCAGGTGCCTCATCCAGTATGATGCCTTATGCTATTGCTAAAAGACTTCATGCGATACCTGAGAAAACAGGAACTTGAATCATGTAATTAGACAGGAAAAATGTGAAAGTAATTGGGGAATTGAAAGATATACTGATTTGGATGACTGCTAAACCATAATACACACAATTCATTGATCTAGTAGTAGTTGATATACTCGAGGCTTATGGAATGCTGCTTAGTAGGGATTGGTCAGCAAAACTGAATGGATATTTCTCAACTGATTCGTCCCATCTCTTGCTGCCTCAGAAGGGGAAGGGTGATATCCTGAGAGTTTATCGTGAAAGATACATGAAGTATGTAGTGACGGAGCTAAATGGTCCCAACGAACATGTAATGTTTACCAACTCTATCCTTGGGAATTATAGTTTCAATGTTTGTGCCACAAAAACTTGTTTTGGAGAATTCCATGCAGAAACAGGTGAAGGAACTGCAATAAACACCCAGTTGGAAGCTCTCCCTTGCAATCCCACTCATGAACCACCTTGTAATATAGTAGATTGGTCCCATCTTGTTGCCTTAGAAGGGGAAGGGTGATATCCTGAGAGTTGATCGTGAAAGATACATGAAGTATGTCGTGACGAAGCTAAATGGTCCCAACGAACCTGTAATGTTTACCAACTCTATCCTTGGGAATTATAGTTTCAATTTTTGTGCCAGAAAAACGTGTTTTGGAGAATTCCATGCAAAAACAGGTGAAGGAACTGCAACAAACACCCATTTGGAAGCCTTGCCTTGCAATCCAACTGATGAACCACCTTGTAATATAGTAGATGATAGAACTAGTTTCATAGGAAGAAATTCAGTTAATGTAACACTAGAATCTATATTTTGGATACTCTATTTTGATGGCTCTAACTGCCTTGAAGGTGCAGGTTCTGGGAGCGTTTGTTAGGTAAACTTGACTCAGGATAGAGTCAAAAGTTGACGAGGTTAAATAGTGATGGTTTTTGGGCACATGGTATTGTGCACCCATGGTATTCTGCCCGTGGTATTATATGTAATGGAAGCCTATAAAAGGCTGGAAGGACTTCATTGTAAAGCATGGCCTGGAGGTGAGCGGTGAAGGCTCACTTGGCCAGATTGGCCAGGGTTTTGGCCAATGCTAATGAGATCTTATTAGGTTGGGTTTTTCCCTGGATTTAGGGTTTTCCCGAATAAACATGTGTATTTATGTGTTTATGGTTATTGCTGGTTAATTTTATATTTATTCCTCTCGGTAATTAATTTATGTTCTTGGGTAAATTTCTTAACAGCGTTCTCATTGATCCACAAGGGAACCATCATTTGATGGCTAGCCAGTTGGAATTCACGTGCACTAACAACATGATAGAGTATGAAGGCTTGTTGCAATTCCTAAAGAAAGCCATTGAAATGAAGGTAAAAAACCTTAAAGTTTTTGGTGACTCAGCAATAATCATAGATCAAGTAAGGAAAAGGATACATTGCAATTCACCACACCCGATAAGGTACCAACATGAGGTATGTGTTATGAAACTAGCTCAAGAAAAGATACATTGCAATTCAGCCTCTACGAGGGGGCAACCTCCTTTACATTACATAAATGAACAATTCTTGGATGATTCAAATGGAAAAACCTCCTTTCTATATATAGGAGTCTAAGGAGTCACAATATAACCCAGCTGACCTAACAATAATAATATAAAGCCATAAAATAACAATAGAGGGATTTTATGGGGCACGCTAATAACACTATGGGGACAATAGGGGCACAACAATATTAATAAGGGGTATAACTCAATAGTAATGGGGTAATCACTAGTATTATAGGGACCCAACAAGCCCCTCTCCTTCAAAAAAGTGTTCTCATCAATGCTTGAGTAGTTATGGATACTTCTGTATAAAATTCTCATCCTCCCATGTGGAATCTTCAGTTGATAAGTTCTTCCACTTGATAAGATACTCTAAAATTGATCGATTTCGTAGCTGTCCAGTTCTTGTTTCTGTGACTTCTTCCGGTTCCAATATAATTTTTCCTTCCTCATAAAGTTCTGGAAATATTGTTTGAACTGGGATCTTGTCACCTATAACCTTATTTAAACACTAAACATGGAAAACTGGGTGCAATCTAGAAGCTGTAGGAAGCTCCAATTTGTATGCCATAGTACCAATCTTTTGCAACACCTTGTATGGACAATAATACTTTGGTGATAATTTATTATCCTTCTTAACTTGCTTGAGGGACATTTTCTTATATGGTTGTAGCCATAGGAATACCCAATCACCTACATCAAAACTTCTTTTGCTACGATGTTGATCTGCCTGTTGTTTCATTCTATTATGTGCCAACACAAGGTTATCCTTTAAGAGTTGGAGGACATGTTGTTGATGTTCGATGTGATGTTCCACTGCTTGAATATTAGAATTTTCTCTTAAATATGATTTGATGTATGGTGGTTGATATCCAAAAAGTGCCATAAATGGGGTCATTTTTGTTGTTGTATGGAAGGAAGTGTTAAACCACCATTGAGCCAGAGACAACCATTTGACCCATTGTGTCTGTTTATCAGATACAAAGCAACGAAGATATCCTTCCAAACATTTGTTTTCTATCTCAGTTTCCCCATTATATCGAGGATGATAAGATGAGCTATGAGCTAACTGAGTACCAAGGAAAGAAAATAATTCTGTCCGAAAATTTCCAGTGAAAATGAGATCTCTATCACTTACAATAATCTTTGGGTTTCAATGTAGCTTTTGAATTGTTTCCATAAATGCATTAGAAACTATACTGGCTTTAAATGGATGTGATAATGCACAAAAGTGTGCATACTTGGTAATTATGCCAACTACCACCATGATGACACTCTTTCCCTCAGACTTGGGTAAACTTGTGATAAAATCCATTGAAACCTCCTCCCAACGTTGGCTTCGAATGGATAAAGGTTGTAATAGACTGAGGGTCTTAATTGTTTCAACTTTATTTTGTTGGCAAACCAAACATCTGCTACAAAATTTTGAATATCTGATTTAAGGCCATCCCCAAAAAATTCCCTCTTAACCCTATGGTAAGTTTTTAAAAATCTTGAGTGCCCTCCTAAGGGAGAAGTGTGCAATTCCATAAGAATATTTTGTTTGAGTTGCGAATTCTTACAGAGGTATAAGTGATCTTTGTACCATAACGAATCATTTTGCCAACTAAATGTATCATATGTACTAGAATGTTGTTTTAACTTTCGAATAAGTTCCCACACTTCTTCATCATTCTTCCATTCCTCCCTTTCTTTGTTTATCCGATTTGGTTGGATAATAGAAATGGCGCACAACAATGCTTCCACATCCTTATCCTTTCTTGAGAGTGCATTTTCCACCACATTTTGCTTCCCTTTTTTGTAGATGATTTCAAAGTCATAACCCAACATCTTTGTGACCCACTTTTGTTGCTCTTCAAAGGATAATCTTTGTTCTAAAAAGTATTTAAGGCTATCATGATCCATTTTACCTTGAACTATCTTCCCATTAGGTAGGGTCGCCATTTCTTAAGTGCATCTAATATTGCCAACATTTCCTTCTCATAAATAGCTTTGTGTAAAAACTTTCCCTTGATTGGACGACTTTAAAAAGCAATGGCTCTTTCATCTTGCATTAAAACAACACCAATTCCATTTCCTAAAGCATCACATTCCACAATAAAGGTTTTTGTGAAGTCTAGTGTAGCTAATACCAGTGCTTGGCATATTGCCTCTTTGAGATGTTCGAAGGCCTTTGTTGCTTCTGTAGTCCATGAAAATGCATCTTTCTTCGATAATGTTGTTAAAGGTGTTGCTATTCTCCCATAATTCTTAACAAACTTGTGATAATACCCAATCAACCTAAGAAATCCTCGCAGATGCTTTATGGATGTGGGAATTTTCTATTCCTTAATGGCTTTAATCTTGCTAAGGTCTACTTTAACTCCTTCATGAGATACAATATGACCTAGATATTCCACCTCTTATACTCCAAAGAAACATTTGGATCTTTTTGCATATAATTGTTTCTCCTCCAATAGTTGTAGCACCCTGTCAACATGTTCAACATGATCCTTCCAAGACTTGCTGTAGATTAGTATATCATCAAAAAATACTAACACAAATTTTCTAAGGAATGGTTTGAAAATTGAATTCATCAAACCTTGAAATGTTGAAGGTGCATTGGTAAGGCCAAAAGGCATGACCAAAAATTCATAATGACCCTCATGAGTTCTAAATGCCGTTTTTGGAATGTCTTCAATCTTCATTCTGATTTGATGATATCCTGAACGAAGATCCAACTTGGTGAAGTAAATTGATCCATGCAATTCATCCAGTAATTCATCAATGACAGGAATGGGAAACTTATCTTTAATAGTGAGCTTGTTGAGCTCCCTAAAATCGGGACACATGCACCATGATCCATCCTTCTTGTGCACCAATACTACTGGAGCAGAGAAAGAACTTTGACTTGGTTGAATTATACCAACCTCTAGCATTTCTGCAGCCATATGTTCAATTTCACTCTTTTGGGCATAGGGATATCTGTACGGCCTGATGTTTGAGGAACACTTCCTGGAATCAGATGAATAGCATGATCATGATAACGAATAGGTGGGAGACCTTTGGGAGTCTCAAATACCTTGGAATGATTGTCCAGGACTTTTTGGAGATCTGGAGAAATAGATGATTCCGATGTGGAAACATCTAGTGAACATAATTGTGCAATTAGATCTCCTTGCTCCTTTTTTAGAAGCTTTGTCATAACATTAGAGCTGATTATCTTTCCTGGCTTCCCTGCAATAACCGTTGATTATCGTTCCTAGTTTCCCTACAATATCCCTTAATTCAACTTCCTTTCCTTCCGTAGAAAATTTCATGAAAAGTTCTTGAAAATTAAAAGCTATTGTACCAAGGGATTGTAGCCATTAGACTCCTAGTACAACATCAACACCTCCCATTGGAATGGAAAGCATTGGGCTAGTCAATACATATTCTCCCATGGATAGCTTGATATTATGGCACTTTCCAGAGCAATTTATTGTTCCTCCAGTTGCAATCATCACTTGACACTCTGGTGCTAGATATAGGAAGCAATTCAATTCTTTTGCTACCTTACAGTGAATAAAATTATGGGTGCTTCGTGAATCAATCAACATTATTACCTTTTTTTCTTGATTTCTCCTTCTATCTTGATGGTTTGAGGAGTGGTAATTCCAGCCAATGCATTACAGGATATGGGTGGATTCATTTCTTCTTTATCTAGGCATTACAGTATATCCTCTTCTGTTGACCTTTCTTGATCCTTTTCTTCTTCCTCTTCACAATCTATGTAGAATAATTTCTTCTCAGTACACTTATGACCTTTAGTGTATTTGCTATCACCAAATGTTATGAAACCAGCTCAAGAAAAGATATAAAATGTTATGAAACCAGCTTTGATACCGAATGTTATGAAACCAGCTCAAGAAAAGATAGAAAAGATATATCAATGCCTTAGAATTCAGCCTCTTCGGGGGGGAAACCTCCTTTACATTACATAAATGAACAATCCTTGGATGATTCAAATGGAAAAACCTCGTTTCTATATATAGAAGTCTAAAGAGTCACAATATAACCCAGCCGACCTAACAATAATAATATAAAGCCACAAAAATAACAATAGAGGGATTCTATGGGGCACAGTAATAACAATATGGGGACAATAGGGGCACAACAATATTAATAAGGGTTATAACTCAATAGTAATGGGTTAATCACTAGTATTATCATTGATGGAAAGGAACATGACAGGCTTATGAATGAGAGGGAAGGTGAGGAAAAGGATCAGTTCAATACAATTCCCAAGTCAGTTGTTAAGATGCAGCATTTGTATGACCTATATTATAAATTCAAAAGGCCAACAAATTGCAAAAAGCATAGCTCATCCATGAAGTATGAATCGGTCAACCTTGGAACCAAAGAAGACCCAAAACTTGTTAATTTTGGCTTGGGGTGCTCTCCACAAGAAAAGGTTGCATTTGTCAAGCTATTTAATGAATACAAAGACACCTTTGCATGGACATATGGGGACCTAAAAACCTTTGATGACAGCATTATGCAGCATGTAGTTCCTTTGGAAAAGGAGGCTAAGCCCTACCAAGAAAAGCTTCGCAAGATGCATTGAAGCCTAGAACTGTTGGTGAAGAAAGAATTAAACAAAATGCTAGATGCTAAAATCATTTTCTTGGTTAGACACACATGCAAGGTAGCCAATCTTGTACCAATGAGAAAGAAAAATGGAGACATCATGCTATGTATCGATTTCAAAAACCTGAACAAAGCATCACAAAAGGATAACTACCCTATCCCTCCTATGGAACATATTCTTCAGTGCATTTCTAGGTCTGAAATGTTGTCCATATTAGATGGGTTTTCAAGATACAATCAAGTGTTGATATCTAATGGGGATCAGTTGAAGACAATCTTCAACACTAAATCGAGCACCTACACATATCGTAAAATACCTTTTGGACTTATTAATGTGGGCACCACATTCTAGAGAGCTATGGGCATAGCTTTCTGAAGGTTGAATAACAGATTGGTAGTGGTTTACATGGATGACATCATTGTGTATTCATATCACAAAAGAGATCATATTTATCACCTGAAACAGATTTTCGAAAGATGTCGAAGGTATCGAATATCATTGAATCCCAAGAAGAGTGTCTATGCAGTCACATAAGGGAAACTATTAGGTCATATTCTCTCTATGGAAGGGATTGTTATTGATCCTGAAATAGTAAATACTATCATGAGAATAAAACCCCATGCAAATAAAAGGGTAATGCAATCTTTCTTCAGGAAAATTAATTTCGTTAGGAAATTTGTTTCACATTTAAGAGAAATAGTGTGTCCTATGCAACTAATGATGAAAAATGACATTGTGTATAAGTGGAGCGATGAAGATAAGAAATCATTTTAGAAAATCAAGGAAGCCATCACAGAATCTCTACAGTGGTCAGCCCCAATTTTGGCAATGAATTCTTCTTGTACACTTTTGCTTCTAATCTTTCATATGCCGCAATTCTCACTCAAAATAATGATGATGGCAAGGAAGTCCCTGTTTCTTATATAAGCTCTAATCTCCAAAGAGTAGAACTGAACTACCTAGACATCAAGAAATAAGGCTCTGAAGTTTTTAAAGCCGTAAAACATTTCCGCCATTATTTATTAAAGTCCAAGACTAAAATAATCGTCCCCCTTCCTACTGCGAGAGCCCTCTTGATGCAGAAAGAAATGGGTGAACAGAGAGGGAATTGGATCACCTCACTTCAAGAATTCAACCTCAAGATTAAGCCAGCAAAGATAGTCTGAGGGCAAGGGTTGTGTAGGCTTTCAACAAAAGCCTTGGTAGATAAAAAAGCGACATCTGAAGAACCAGAAGCATGGAGCATGCAAAACGAACAAGTAGAACTCAGGGAGGAGCCTCTATGGATTAATGAGACACTGATGTATGAGCGTGAAACATCAAAAACCCTTTTGGATCCTAAGTCATGGTATTATGACATACACTTCTATCTCACAAGCGGAGCATACCCTAAGCACATGGATGCATCACAAAGGAGAGCACTCAGACTGAAATCTAATCATATCACCTGGAAAACGACACATTATACAAAAAAAATTATGATGGCATCTGGCTCAGATGTTTGGAAAAGAATGATGTTGATCATGTCATGAAAGAAATGCATGATGGCCTAGCAAGTGGTCATTATGGCGGAGATACCACTGCTCACAAAATATTAAGAGCTGGATATTATTGGCCCACAATGTTTAGAGACTCGCATGTTATGCTCACAAATGTAAAGTGTGTCAAACCACCATAGGACAAGAAAGAAATCCAACTGTTCCCCTCAGGCCCATTATGCTTTATCGCCCATTCTAGTAATGGGGCCTAGATATCATAGGTGAGATCACTCCAAACTCCTCACAACAGCATAAGTATATACTCACAACGACTGACTACTTCACCAGATGGACCAAATCCTTCCCGCTTCGGAAGGTGAATGAAGATGAGGTAATATCATTTATTGAGAAATTCATTATCAACAGGTATGGTATTCCTGAGGCTCTCATATTTGATAATGCTTCTTACTTTTCTTCACTAAAATTGACCGAATTTTCTATTTATAATCAATTGATATAAGGTATGAATCAAACTATTACCCCTAGGGAAATAGAGTTGCAAATTCCTCAAACGAGAACCTCATACGCATAATCTGTAAATCTGTTGGTGACAACCAGAGGAACTGGCACAACGCTCTAACAAATACCCTTTGGGAAGATAGGGTCACCCAAAAGGTGGCCTTAGGAAACTCCCGATGCTTCCTCATCTAGGGACAGGAATCCATCTTGCCTCCAAATGTTACCCTTCCCTCTTTATAGCTCTCCCAAACCTCAAGAGGGACCCCTTCAGCCTTACTTCAAGAAAGGATCAACTAATTAGTGAGGTTGGAGGAATTGAGAGATAAAGCTAGAAATAAATTTGGAAAGCACCAAATGATTGTGAAGAGGTGGTTTGATCGCCATCTAGCAGGAGATAAAGATTACCAACTAGGAGAGCTAGTCCTGAAATGGGACAAGTTGAATGAGCCAAAAAGTAAGCACACAAAATTCCAATACTTATGGCTAGGCCCATTCCAAGTTATGGAAAACATTGGTCAAGGAACCTACAGATTGAAAACCTTACAGGGAGAAACTGAAAAAATCCCTGTTAATGGCCAACATCTCAAGAAATACTTCCAGTAACCACCACATGGTGGTTACCTCTTGAGTAGGTTAGAATTCATTTTATTTTTGTTGTTATTTTAGTTGCATTTTTGTCTTTTCCTTTTGTTTTACTGCAAAGTTTATTTTCCTATTGTTTTGGAATTGCAGTCCTTTTTAGCCAACTGATTTCAGCCCTCTAGTCTTGTTTTTTATCTTTAGATTGCTCGCATTTGCCACTTTCACCTTTCGCCTCCTTCATTAACCTGCTGACAAGTATGCTGATCGTAAATCTATCATTACCTTGCAAATCAAACAAATTTTCAATCAACCCATGAGAACTTGAAAATAAACTGTGGAATTCAAACCAAAGCCACTCATTGGCATCGGTTGGGAACTGGGTAAGATATGTTGATAACTTGGATATCTAGAGCATGTAGGGGCATCTTTATAAAACAAAAAAAAATTTGTAACTATAGCTAGAATGGCATGGAGGAACATTTCATTTTGAACAGATCCCACTTAGACCTAGCCTATACTTGCCTGTAAGGTTTTCATTCATTCTCCGTTGGTCCCATCCACCACACTAAATTGTCCAATACCTGTTATCTACAAGTAAAGTTCCTTTCATGGGCTAAACTTCCTATCATACACCATGTGGAAAATCCAATTGTGCTCTATTCCTTGTGCCTAAAACTGGAAGGACTTATTAAAAAAAATAAATGAAATGTCAAATCCTTATGCTAATCTGGAAGGACAAGTTGTTCGGGAAGCTTGTTAGAGTAAGGACTCTTGCTGGGCTCAAAGTACTGGCTGACACAGTAAGCCCAACCTTGCTTAAGCGGTTTAAAAGTATGTCATGATCCATGACTCCACCCCATTCAATCATATGAGAATATAGCACTGAAAATTCTCATACAAAGTGCAGATAAACATATCTACATCAAGTTTGATGAGCAATAAAGAGATGAGGTACACACCTAAATAGGTATTGACAGACCAGTGATGGCCCCGAAAGGATTTTTGAAAGTAGAAAATAGGTAAAGGAAGGTCAATAAATTCCATAATATCACCATTGGAGAATGCCTGTCAAAACCCTATCAATAAGTAGAAGGTATTTTGTCTTTATCCCACCTGAAGCAATTAATGTTGAAGTGGAACCTATGCCCATCCATCTATACATTTTGAATTTCTATTTAATCTTAACACCCTGATGTTCTAGTGATCCAAGGTTTATTTGGAAACAGAGATAACTGGTTCGCCCAGCGGTTCACCACTTGTTGTGGCCACAACCACCACCCTATAAAAACCTGCCATGGTAGTAATTTTTGAATGGATCCCTTAAAAAAGTTGATCTTTCACCTCTCTGAATGATTTGTTTTGTCCTAGAGACTACAACTTGGTGCCAAGTCAAATATTTAATGCCTAATGGTCAAGCCCCCCTATTTGAATATCTTTCGCATGGTCCATCTATAGCCCTTCCTAACCCTCCATTAATTTCCTCCATCAGGACCTTTCTAATCCTCAAAAACCTTCTATCGCACCTTATTCCCATTATAACCCTTTACAATGGAAATGCTTCACAAATATGCATAAATCACCCCCTTTTGGCCTATCGCAATCAACACTCCACACTGCTCTCTTCCTGACCCGAAAACATTATCAACCCAAATTTATATATTTCAGGTCCAGAGCCATATCACACATCGCTATCGGTGGGTCTGGGGCTTATATAAAATCCGTGCCACTATACTCTAGACCCGATGGCATTATTAATCATATTTCATATATATCGGATTCAGAAACATATCGCATATTGCTATCGATGGGATCCCAAGATTATATATATAAAAAGAAGCGCACATGTATTGCAGACCCAATGGCTTTATTAACTGCAATATATATATATTATCAGGTCTAAAGCCCCAATCGCATATCGCAATTGGCGGAACCCAAGAGCTTTATAGAAGGCATGTTGCGATATTCCAGACCTGCAAATAATTATCAATTTGGGTGCATAAATTTCGATGTTCGGCTGTACAGCTCAGCCGGAGGTTTTCCCATGTATTCCTTTGTATTCACGATAAAATGTTTTAGACACAATGTTCAAAGCAGAGTGTTAAACTGTGGACATGCTCATGATTATAGGCTCTAGTATAGATGTACAACCCAACTACGCATTTTCAAGTATATTCCTGTGTATTCGATAAAACGCTATGGTTGTGATTTTTAATGGAAAAAACCATATGGCAGACCCGATATGGTATAGGTTCCCATATATAGTGTTTCAAGTCCAATTGTACGGCCCGACCATGGGGTTTTCAATGTTTTCCTGTGTCAAGTCCCTCCACCATTGATCTATCCTCGTGGATCCAACTGTCCACACATATTTCGGGTGAATGAGTTGCTTGAGCAATACCCGCCTGAAAAGAAGTATCCTCTTTCCTCCTAGTCACTACATGAAACTTGAGGAGTGGAATTGGGGGCCTTTGTCACAATACTAGCTACCACTTAGACCCTTTCTGAAATACCATCTAGTCGAGTGTTATGAAATGATTTTCAGTGTAAATTGGATTTCTTCTTGCGAGACTTAATCAATGCATGGGTTAAAAACCAAGGGGTGATTCTTTCACAATTTCTCCTTTTGATGTTATAAGCACTTCATGAAGGCGAGATTTGTGTTTTTTAAGCATTTTATCATAATTATATAAGTATGATTGATTTTGTTTATCTCTACAGGTGAGGACCAAGAGAAAGCAAGTGAGGTCAAAGAATGGATGTATAAGCTTCAAGTATGACTCCAGATAAAAGATGCATGAGCGGATACGAAGGGTCACTTATGTGGATATGTTTTATTTAAAGATTTGGCTTTAGGCATTAGCGATCATCTTTCCAAGTGTTGCCTATGTATACCAAGGTGAAATTGCCCCAGGTTTCATCATGAAGAGATGACACACAGTCATCCTCTTCTAATCAACACCTATTCATTTCCCCAGGAAATGAAGCACTCCAGTGATAGGAAATGCCTTCTACATGTCAGCAGTGACACTGATGGCTCTGCCTCTGTGTATTCTGATCGATATATTGAAAAGAACAGGGGAAGACGAAAGTTCAAGGGGTCTGAGGCATAAATATTACCTCTAGATAGGAGAGAAGGCATTTTTGTTTGGAGTAAAAAACCTTAATTTATTATGAATAAAGGAGATTGTTTGGTTTAATGAGGAGCCTTTTTGTTTCAGATTTAAGATCCTTTGCATTTACGTGTTTTGAGACAGTGTGTTGTTACTGGCATAAATACAAATGTGTTTGTTTCTATGCATACTGATAATGATATAGCTTATAATTAGCCTTGGTTGTTTGAATGCAATTCTTCATCATAGTTAATTCATAAGCAGTCCCTAATTTGAAACTTTGTTAGACATCAGTTGCAAGTTTTATTTTTATAAAAAGGAATGTGTATTCATGTATGAATGATTGGATTGCAATTAAGAATTGATGTAACCTTGTTCTTATGTGAACCAGTAATTGATTCATTTAGACTTGGAATCCATGTATGATGTTTAACCTCCCTTTTGTCATGCTCGTGCAGGATAGATTAGGATAGTTAGGAAATAGACTAGAGTAGTTAGAAGAAGTATAGATAGGCTTCAATACATAGAGGTTAGATGTTTTATTTTGTTGATTTAATTGAATTCTTCTTCCCAAAAGAAATCTTTCAACACATTTCACAGTTTATGGGGTCCCTTAAAACCTGTTGGAAGAAGCCATTCCAAATGAAAGCAGGCCTAATTAGGGTTTGTGATCAGGTTAGTTCCCCTTGTTGGTATAGCGAAAATTCACCATGTCAACACGGGGGATGGTATCCCAGCTGATGGAGGTATGACAGGGTGGGTGCAGAGCTTTTGCTACACCATCATTTAATGTAGCATTATGTATGAGCAGGTCTTGATGCATTGACCTTTTAAAGAAGTACCACCAGGTCCTGCTAGAGATCCATGGATGAGACAATGGGTGTTGGTAATGCAATAGGTTAGTGATTGTGCTGCAAGGTGTTATCGAAATGTCTAGGTGGATGTTGGTTCAGATCTAAACCTCATATGAATGGCAAGTACTCGTATGACGAAGTGGACTTTATGGGTGATCCAGACATGGGGCTTCGTCCTAGTGATGCTTGGGATCTAGCAGGTATGTGATTTATGATTTTTGTATTTTTGTGCTTTTTTGCATGTATAGTTTTGATGCATCTTTTCGTATGATGTCAATACAATTTATATTTTCTTGTAGATGTGGGCCCCCAAGGAAAACCATTTTCCTACCTAGCAGACAATGATCCATGACGCATGGGTTTCGCTGGCACTCTCATTGTACAGTAATGATGGAGTGATGCTAGAGAGTAGGAGGGACGTGAGAGACCAGCCCAGTACCACCAACTCGAGATTGGCAGTTCCCCTATAGAGGGGACCAACTCCTCCACTTCAGAGGAAATGGCGAGACTATGGGAGCATGCCAAGGTGTTTGAGGCACGATCAATGGCTTTAGAGACGTATATTAGGGATTATGGGGATGCCTAGGGTAGAGCAGACACCTTGACAAGTGGGATACATGAGGAGGGATGGGATGGATGGTTGAGGTGGTGGTGGAGATGATGGTGGTGCATGAATGGGCACATCGATCGACTCTTTAATGGCTCGCAGTAGCAGTAGCTTTGACACATCCCATTCTAGCTCCAGATGAGGCAGTGGGTCCTCAAGCGAGTGGTGTAGGTCCTAATCCCATTTTCCTATAAGGACGGGTTCGTCAGACTAGTCATATATCCCTCCCGGAAATTCACTCTATACCCAAGGTTTTCCTGCCGAAACAGACCAGGGTACATGCCCCCTAAGTTTCAGTCACATCTTCCTGAATCACTCGCGCTCATCAGGTGGACGGACTGGAGACCGATGAGACATTCCTTGCGTGAAAAGACCATTTAGGGATGGCATTTGACTATTTGCGATGTGTGAACTGGGGAATGACATTTGGTCTACGAGCTTGACCATTCTTCCTTCGCCCGGAAAACACATTACTCTAAAGAGTGAGGAGACAATGGCTCCCATGCAATAAATATAGTCGCGTCCAAGTAGTAGATTATAATCTAAAGGTCCTTGAACTACCACAATGTTCATGTGAACAGTTTCCTTCTCAAAGTAATGGGCACATTTGGAAGGATCCCTAAAGGTCAACTGGTTCCCTTGTCGAAGCCTGTCAGATTTCTCATTTCAGGCAAAAGCGATGGCGAACCAAGCGCTTTCTAAGCAGTTGAGGAAAGGATACTCACAAAAGCCCCTTCATCAATGATGGTACCAACCATGACCATTCTATAAGCTTGTATAATGATTCTGAATGGTATACTGGCTGGTAAACAGGGTCTGCCTAGTAGATTCCAGTCAGAGGAAATGACTAGGTTGCTTGGTGGTGGGACCGAATAGATGGCTGGATATGACTCTGATGAACTTCCTTCCTACGATAAAGGAACGAGAGGACTGCCCCCAAGTTCACCGGAGTCTATGTTGATGAAAAGAATTTGAAAAGTGTCATTCTCTTTCTCTTCAGTGACAGTATCATTCGAAGATGAACACTCTGAAGGCAAGACCGGGTCAGCTGTCATATCGACCCTTTGACTTTCATCTGGTATGGATTCAAAGGGTTCATTATCAATGATATATGCTTCGGCCGACCACAATGACGGGCCAGCTATATTTTCAACCGGTGGAGGACTTGGCAAGATTTTTTCATATCCAGGAGGAAGTCATAGTGGTGAAACTGGACGATCATCCAAAACTCTTTTCGCCTCGTCAAGGAAGGGACAACGATGGACGGTGTGATTGCCTTCACACAACTTACAAGGAAATTTTGGATTCCTTCTTTGTCCATGTGCTTCACTTTCACTAGTTGATGGTGAGCATCCAACATGATCTCCAGAGGTTGATGCTACCGGATTGCACAAAGGAGGAGACCGTTCCCTTAAGATCTAAGGGATCCAAGGACAATCTCTGTGATAGTGGTCTCCATTGAAAATGACACAAGCATATTTAGGTTTTGACTATGCAGTGTGAGAATTTTCGCTAGACAATGCTTGGTTGCCCCCTTTCGATTTTGGTTCCTTTTTCTTCTTTTCCTTTTTCTCTTTCTGCTTCTTCTTCTCAGTTACTTGATTTTGAGGTTTATCGGCTTTATCAAGCGAAGAGGAAGGAGGAGAGGGAGAATTAGATGAAGTAGAAGGTTGGGAGGCAACTCCAGTGTCGTCTATTTGTTGATTAGACTATTCAGGAATTACGGGATTCTTAATGATAGAGGTAGAGAAGAGCCAGACAGGCAAACGAATTGTCAATCCTAGAAGTAACAAAGTGGCCATATGGGGTGGACCAACATATCCCCAAGAGGAGAAGGGATTAGGGTTTCATTCACAAGGAAATCCTTGGTTGGTAGACTGCATTTTATCAACCTAAAGATCAACGTGGGAATTTGTGACGTTATTCCGGTTAAAATAATTTTTTAGACGCTTTGCCACAACTTGTTTTTTCAATTTTAAAGAGTCGATAAAAAACAAAAGATGACTCTAGTAGCCTTCGATTTTTATTAAGACTGAAGTGACAAGTGCTCAGAGGACATTTTCCTTTATGGAGTCTGAAAAGGAGAAAAATGGACTTCTCTGGAGATCTAGGCAGAGAGGATTACCAAACCAATCGCAAAACTGTAGAATACTTTTTACGGTACGGCAGTCAATCTTCCTGAATGTTGTGTTCAGTGCATTGTGATCGATAGGGTGGCAGAAACGACTTCCTAAGGATAAAGGATGTAGCCTATTGTCGTCTCCCAATATATACTCGATGGTATGTGGGAGCACAAGTCCGTACTAGCACTTGTCGTATCAGCATGGAGGAATCACCCAACCAACACTGAAAGCAACAGTTACCAGATTTTATGATGCTGGAATACGTCTCTAGCCTAGACCTCTAGATGTTGTGCATTCAAGTTCCAAAGCATTGTTAGATTCATTGAATTTGTTTTAAGTTGATATTTCTTAACAATTTTCCTTTCAAGTTCACCACTTGATGTATATATAATTCCTAAAATGTAGTCTAAGATGATAAACAAACGTTTGATCTTCTTTCAGCAATGAAAATCCTAGCTACTAAAGGGAAGAAAGTCAAGAATCTTTTCTTCACAGAGCATAGAGCACACACTAAATGCACAGTCATAAATCAAGCCAAGCAATCAAAAATGCAAATGCACATGCATGTATTTATTTCCAGCCTTCTTAATGTGTGAATGATGTTAAGAAAGCTATGTGCAAAACTGAATTACTTTTAAAGCGACAGTACTCAACAAAATTCCTTTTCAAAACAAAGTGAAAACAACAGAGACACTTTGCGATTTTGAAATGGAAATTGCTTTTCGACACTTTAAAACTACTAATTCAAATCCTATGCAACAGTAACTGTATAATCAACTATCAAGAACAATGGGATTTCTTCCTAAAACTGAAAATGGCAGCTACGACACTTTCAGATCTAGAGACGACAGTTCGACTATGGTACCTTTTGCAAAAGAGAACTAAAAATGATGCACAATACATAAAAACATTTATAGTTCTTTGCACAAAGGAGGTGGAATAATGCAAGAGAAGGGGGTTTTCACAGAAGTACACTAACTATAAACAACAAAACTCTTGAATAGGACTGAAAAAAGTGATAAAAATCCACAGTCTGAGGGTAAAGTTAACCCTCCCTAACCATCGCACCTGATACACAATGAACTCAGTATGCAATGCACCTACTGCACTTGGGAAGTGCAATGCATACAAATTTCCTTGAAGGCAGGGTGCGATGGTAGCAGTGCGAGACTTTGAACGGGATTTTACTCATAGTTTTCAATCTAGTTGAGGTGTTTAGGCCAAATAAGTAAAGATCAGTGTATGTAAAACACAGGGGTGATCTAAGAGGTTACTAGAGCCACCACTTAGGGAAATTAGATTGCTTGCAGATCTATTGTTTAATTCATAAACAAAACCCGGAGATAGACTGAAGCAACATTGATCTACTTTGCATTTGTATAACAAATGCAATTCGAAGGCTATCTGGCTTGACTTCAGGCTCCGTTTGTAAGTTTATAAAAGAAACAAGGATAGATAGGCTAACAAGTAATCTAGTCCGTCCCCAGTGGAATCGCCATTTTGTTATCCAGGAATAGTGTCCACTCGAATGTTGCTATTCCCACTAAGATGGGTGGCTATCTTAGAAGCAAACAATCAAAGTCTACTATTGTTTCCTTTTATGGAAATAGATGAGAGGAGGACCAAGAAGACCAACCTAAGTCTTGCGTTTGATTTCCTCTCCTTCTTGATAGAGTTTTGCCACTTCATCTTTGTCTGCCCAGCTTTAGAAGAACCTATAGAATCATAGCAACATACTACTATCCAGGAAACAAGGATCTAAATTCATAAATAATACAGGATCATATGTGTATTAACCATATACATGCATATATAAACAAGTACACAAGAATATGGAAGGAAACAAGAATATCTTTATTAAGATAAAAAGTAGCAAGAGGATTACAACCATGTGCTTTGACCCAGTATCATCCTCTAGCTAGGAAGCCCTTCTTCACCTCAGGTAAATCTTAGATCACCCAACGCTATGAATGTACACCAGAAAACCAACAACACTTCTCTATAAGATACAAAATTCCAGCCCCTGGATCTCTGTGATGAGGGATCCATATATAGATGATTACAGAGAGGTGAGTCATCTTCTGGGATCTTGATTAGTGTCCTCTCTCTG
>APFE030108037.1:0-54598 GCA_000404065.3 Pinus taeda
GCTTGTAAAAAATAAAGAGGTACTTGCCAGAAATGGTGGGGGAAAAATGAGAAGAATGAGCCTATTTAATATCCTTTTGTCTCAGAAATAAAACCTTACTACCACTCTTGAACACGACACTTATTCATTTGCCTGGGTTGCGAAATCCCTTGTCTCAGAGTTGACCAAGATCATTGACATCTTTAGCCGGGTTATGGGAGTCGACTTTGAGTCATTCATCACCAAACCATCTGTTGGTTGGTTATGTGTTCAAGAGGTCTGTAAAAAAAACATTCAACCGCAAAATACCTATCATTCATTGTGTCATCATTGAGTCAGTCCTTGCAGCAACATTTCTTCAACTTGAACTATGATTTCGTGTTGTGGGCTTGCCTACGACGAGTCGCTTTCTATCGACATCAACACATTATCTAGAAAGTTGACTTAGAAATCGTCAGTACCTTGAGGTCTACATGTATCAATGGCTGGTTTCTCGCCTTCGACGTCAGTTTTCATCATTGACTTGCGATCGAAGGATTCCATGAAATTTTCGACACTGACTCATTCATTCACATCTCATGGATTGTGCTGGGTACTTTGAGAACCATTGACATTACTGGTGGTCTCTCTCACGCTCGTTAACAGTTTACATCATTGACTCGTAATCAAGTGGTTTCTACCATGTTCGACATCGACTCATTTATTTGCATGGCTAGAATCGTATCGATTCGGGAAGTAGGGATGAAGACCCTGGATCTAGTTTCCACCATCTAGGCTGCGAGGAGTTTTGTATTCATTATATTGTAGACCAATTATAAACAGATGGCTGCGTCCATACTGTGTCTACACGATTCTATGATTATGATGTATTATGAAATCATTCCTATATCATAGTAGTTAGTCTGTTAGTTAAAGTTTTGATCTGAGTATGAGAATGCCTACCTCAGCGATGATATAATCTTATACATGTATTTTGTGTTGAAAATTGCAGGTTCTGACCAGGCTATCCACGCGATAATCCTTGAAATGATAAATTACTTCACCCTTCCTAGATGATATAAAACCCTTATCTATTATAGGCTTCGCACTTTAGGGGGCAATCTGTTACACTGAAATTTGTCACCATGACTATCTGCAGTTAATATGGCTCCATCAATAGTCATATTATCCTCCTTGTCAAGCCTTATACCTCTGCTCTCCATGTCAAACTTCCAAAAAGAGAGAAAGTCATTAAAAATCATGTTTATCTCTGGGTACGCAGGTTCTCTCTACCTTGCCTACATGTACGCATCCCAAGCTCATTGTACCTACGTACTTGTACGCTCTGTAAGCCAAGGGATGGTTGCGTACTCCTGTAAAGGTCAAAAGGCGCGAGTTTCATCTTAAAAAAGTTACTTGTGGTCACTTCTAGAGCTTTCTAGAAGAGTGTTTGACGTGTATTGAGCGCCTCCAGATGGTTCATGCATCCCTATGATAGAGGAACTTATCCCATCAAGAGGACTACCCCATCCAAAAGAGGGAGTATCCCATTGATGTTGGACCTGAATAACTTCCTCTAGAACACTATAAATACAGGCATTGGGCCAGAGGAGGGGAGGTTGAAAGCTGAACATTCCAAAGGGTAGATGCTGCTGGAATTAGGACTTCCTTGTAGAAGCTTGTGAGGATAGATTACCATCCTTTCTTGTTTCATTTGGAAGTGGGTGAGCTTATCAAAGTAAAGGAAAACTCTTGCTGGACCCTGGGAGGAACTTGCACAACACCAAGGCCCAGGTTGTAATGTTTTCTTTTGTTTCCTATTAATACAAATAAGTCCATTCTTCTCAACAATTTGTTATTAATGAGTTGTTTCATATACTCCTTGGTCTATATGTTGAATATGTGTTATTTTATGAGATATTCAGGTGCTATGTAATCGTTTGATTGTTAGTGAATGCAGGTTTCGAAGTGAAGGAGGAGCTCATCTGGATCGACGAGGCTAGACTACTACAACAGCGTTGGACTATAGGTAGGATCTTAAACACTTGGTTTCTCGTATGGTAAATGCATATTTAGAGAAGGATTGTTCTTAATTGTCTTGTTTGTCACTAGAAAGCCTTAAGCTTCTAGGGAGGTTGGTTTTGTCTGCAAGATTAACTCTTTCCGCATGACAAAAGCCACCTGATGAGGAAAAAAAACTAGCAATTTGGGAGAGTAAGGATAAAAAGGCCTATGCTTTAATCTATACTTCAGTCTCAAAAGAGGTAAGCATATATATTATTCAAAGTAAAACAACATATGAAGTAATAAAAAAGTTAAAATAACTTTATGATACACATTCAGAATTGGAGATCATTCAATTACTATTGAAGTTGTTTAATCTAGAGATGAAAGATAATGATCCATTGAAAGTTGCTTTTGCAATTAAAGCCATCAATCATGAAATTGAATCTACTGGTGTTAAGGTTGATTTACAACTTATTGCCTTTATAATATCCCTCTACCTTGGTTATTCACACTACTTGGAATCTCTCCAAGCGATTGGACAGCTAAAAGATTTAGATTTTGACGAATTAGTAAGAAAAATTATAGAAAGAGATAATGATTTTAGCAAAAAAGAACCCCTATCGAGTTCTAATGCTAAAAAATTATGTCTTGCTCAAAAAGATCAAAAACCTCAAGAAGAATCAACCAAAAAGAGTCTTCTTTATGGTGCTTCAAGAAAATTATGTCACATACATTCAGATTTATGTGGACCTATGCTTGTTTCTACTACAAAAGGTAATAAATGAACATTGACATTCATTGATGATTATTTGAGGATGTGTTGGGTCTATCTTTTAAGACAAAAGTCACAATTTTTCGATGTATTTAAAAAAATTCACATCTTGATTACAAATGAAACTCAACTTAATATAGACACTTTGAGAACTGATAATGGTGGAGAGTATACTTCACATGTTTTTGAAAATTATTTTCAAGAGAATGACATCAAACACCAAACCATAATTGCTTATAATCCACAACAAAATGGTGTTGCAGAACGAATCAACAAACCATTGCTTAATATAGTAATATCAATGATGTTATTTAAAAATGTAAAGTTGAAGTTTTAGGGAGAAGCATTACTTTGTACAACCTATATAAAAAATTTATTTCCTTATTTTGTTATCAAAAATAAAACTGCATATGAATTGTGGTATAATCGTTGTCTTGTTGTTCAATATTTCAGAATTTTTGGTTCTTAGTGTTATGCTTTAATTCCTAAGAAGCAAAGAAACAAGTTGAGTATAAGAAGTAGAAAATGTATATTTTTGGGATATTATGTTACTTCTAAATCATACAGGTTGTATGATGAAGAGAATAAGAAGTTAATTTTGTCAAGAGATGATGTTTTTCTCGAATCTAGTAAAGATACATCCAGAATTGATAGATAACTTAATAATTTAGAAAATTTTATGTCTAAGGAATTTTATTATGAATCTAATAATAATTTTCCACATCATGAAGGGGGGATTCCCATTCTAGATCAGTCTATGGGATTTCCTTCAATAAATTTGCCTCTCAATTATGATAATGGTTCTGCTGAAGAAAAATTGGATGATAGAAGTGTTTCTACAAGGACAAAAAGTACGTGAATTTCAGAAGAGTTTGCTCCAAAAGATGAGCAATTTCCTGCACAAGATGAACAACCACTACGAAAATCAACTCTTATCATAAAATTTCCAGGAAAATATGATGATTTTTAAATAGGAAGTTCTTCAGGTAACTGTTCTCATGTTTCCGAGTATAATTTATCTGTTGATGGTGAACCTACTTATTTCGAAGAAGTTGTTAGTTGTAATCAATGGAAAAATTCAATGCAAAGGGAATATGATGCACTCATTAAAAATGGCACTTGGAGGTTGGTGGACCCTCCTGTTGGCATCAAACCTATTGGTTGCAAGTGGGTATATAAATCCAAATATAAATTTGATGGTTCACTTGACAAGTACAACGCAAGACTAGTAGCAAAGGGATATGCACAAAAACAAGGTATTGATTACACAGAATCTTTTTCTCCTATAGTTAAATGGGGCATATTAGAACTTTGTTTGCTACCATAGCTCAGAAAGGTTGGAAAACTCATCATATGGATGTAAAAAATGCTTTCCTAAATGAAGATTTGAAGGAAGATGTTTTCATGTTTCAACTAGAAGGTTTTATTTGTCAAAGGTAAATAACAAATGGTATGCAAGTTGATGAAGTCATTGTATGGTTTGAAACAAACACCTCCTGTATGGTATGAGAAACTAACTGCAAATATCCTTAAGATGAATTATAAGCATTTTGACATAGATGATGCAGCTCTTTTTATTAAGAAAGATGGAAGAACATGTGTATCTCTAGTTGTCTATGTTGGAAGATGAGTTGTATATCCAGTTGTATATGTTGTATATCTACTCATCCACTTAAAGGATAGGTTTAAGCTTTATAGTTACAATTAGAAAGGTCATACACATGCACACCTCAATCCCCACCTATCATTCAAAGACAAGGATGGCTTTTAGAAATCCCATTGGGCTAGGCTAAATGGTGGATGTCCCACACCAAAAAGAATTTGCTAACTAATATGGGATCCACCCATGTTTGAAACTCATTTTACTTGCCTAATGTGGATTGTGGAAGATTAAAATAGGCTCAATAGTATAGGGCCAATCCCTCTGACTTGACCTTGGGACTCCTAAATGATAGGTGATATGTCTATTGATTCTCCTGATATAAAAAGAAAAAGGGTGGCTTTTGGAAAAAGGGTAAATTTAATATGACTCATTGGAAATGCACCCATGGAATTTCACACAAATGCATAGTTCACCCTCCACTCCACATTCAGGAGAAGAGCCATTTAAAATTTAAAGTGAATATGTGCATTTGAATATGATAATAGGCATACTCTAATTGTTGTAAGTTTTGTTTTTGAGGCCAGAATTCAAAAATACAATTTTTTGTGATATTGTAATTTTTAGTTGTTTAAAATGTGTTTTTGAATTCATAAATGGATTCAACACCCTTAAAACCCTTTGTGGGAGCCAGATTATGTAGACTTACGATTCCAACAATTTCATATAATATATATAAGGTAAAATTGACTAAAAAATATGCCAAATAAAAAGCCAAAATGTAAAAGGGTTAAAATTAGTATGTGTGATAATAATTGAGTACACAAATACGTATATTATTCATCTTAAATGTGACATATGAATAGTTAAAATGTGAAGTTGCATATTTTATCAATTAAAAAATACTCTTTTATTAATTAAAAAATACTTTTTGAGCCCTAAATATGTCTCTTGGAATGTAACCTAGATAGATGGGAGAACAAAGTATACCTGATGCGAGAGCATTCAGCCCAAAGGGAAATTGTTGTAAATAATAGACATAGGGGTCATGCAATTGTGGAATTAGTTTCCTAAATTCCAAGTCACTTTAATATTCAGGCTTTTAAGTAGATATTCTCAAAATAAATAAATAAAACTAGGAGAGTTTTTAGGCATAAAAGGAATGGATGTGGACCATTAAGTGATAAGAAAAGCTTTTCTATTTTAGAATAGGGAAAAAGATGGAATAAAGTTGAGGAGATGCTTTTTACCATATGTATGCATTGCATGTAGAGTCTTAGAGCTTTTAGTTGAGTGATTCTAGATCATGCTAAGTTTTATAAATTATGTAGCCACAAAGGCATTGAAAATCAGAGAGAGTGTGAGAGAGTGTGGTAGAGAATAGATTGGGCAGCCAAGGTTGTAAGTCCTCTGGCAAATTGTAAGGGCCATGAACATTGAAGATCTGGCCAACAAAAGGTTGTAAGTCATTGTTTCAGATTACATATATGTTGATTGGGGTTATATGTATTGGTTGTTAAATTCTGAAATTAGAAGTTGAATTGTGTGAATTTAATTTGGGATTGGGGAAAACAAAATTGGACTTTGTCATTAACTAGTGAATGATTTATTTCATTGGGTTTGATTGAAGATTTAAAGTTATGAATTTGCCATGAAGGAATAAACTTTCATATACAGAGATTGTGAAATGGTTTCATAACCATAAATAGAAAGATAACTTTTGCTATTGGGAAATGTATGAATTGGTCAGATTGGAATCTTAGTATGGCAGTGATTGCAATGCATGGTTATATGCATAGACAGAGTTTAAAGATTCTGGGTTTTGGGGGTTGCGGCCTGCATCAAGTGGTATGAGAGCCGGAACAACTTTCTTTGAAGGAATAGTGAAGAAATCTCAGCGGGAATAAGGAGAAGCGAATGTGGAAAAACCTGAAGATTCAACAGAGGTTGAATAAAGCTGCAGATGGGAGAAGCCTACAGGAGCAGTGGAGGATGCTCAAAAGGTTCCAGCAGAGGACCAATGATTACCAAAAGACCAGATCCAGAGGGAGGGATTGGTGAGGTAAGTGGCAGCAAAAGAGTTTGCTGTGGCAGAGGCTTCATGCAACGCATAGGTGAAGAACTTTTGGCGATGGAGAAGGCTACTAAAAGTCATAAAGGAGAGAGAAGAGGTTCATAGCAATGCCACAGAGAGGAGATGACTGCAGGAGTTTGAGAAAGAAAGATTGCAGAAATAAAGGCACAGTTGCAGGTACTGGAAGAATGGCTACAAGAGCAGAAAAATCAGAAAGGAAAATGGCTCTTCCCACTAAAGGGAAAGAAAGTGATTTGGCGACAATTGCAGAGGAGGTTGAGACAAATTCTTATTGCCTTGTTGAAAAAGGGACTTAGAGTTCTTGCGCCAGAGTTGGAGTTTGAAAATCCCACATGCAGATATATTAAAAGGAAAGTGTTGAAGGAAGAAGTCAGGACTAAAAAGTCTTGTAGTTTTAAAATTGATGAGTTGTGTATGTTTGCAGGTGTAGAGGAGGTTTCCATTGGTGAAACAGAGGACAAGATCATTGATGATTTCTTGAGTTATTAGGCAAATCCAGATCAGCTGGATAATGTAAAACCATGTATTTTTGTAGCTGACAATTGTGATGTGATTATAGGTTTTACTGAGGAGGAAGTGCAATCTTGTGAAACTAATACAGTACGAGAGGAAATTCTTATGGATGTTGAAGAAACAGTTGAAACTGTTGAACTTGGTGATTTTGTGCAAACTGAAAGTTTATGTATGAATGTAGGGGATGATGATATGCTTTAGGAATGCTACAGAGAGATTTCATTGTTAGAATATTTTTTGGAGAATCCACAGTATGACAGGGAGATTGCAGAAGAAAGAGTTCAATGCAGTGAACAAGAGAAAAAAGTTGCACATGAAATTACACGTGACAAGCAAAGGAATGTTGCAGAGGGACAGGAAGTTTGGGAGGCAACAACATCCATAGTGACAGCTAGAGCAACATGTGGGGCGACATTTACGATGACAGCTCAGACAACATTAATAACAGCAGAAGAGACACTGAAGCTTTATGGGTTTTATTCTAACAATTGTTTTGTGAGTACAGGTTTTATTGAAGATGCTGGAAAAAATTTGCTAGACAAAGAAATTGAAATGATGAGGCAGATGATGATGAAGGAATCCTGGAAGAAACCAGCAGCAGTGAAACAAAAGAGAAGCAGCAAGAGGAAGACAGCAAAAGATTGCAAGAGTGCAGCTAGTGGAGCAAAGCAGCATAAAGTATGGAGACCTGGAGAAGAACAACAGATAGAAGCAGCGGCAAATGGAAAGTTGCAACACAAGATATGGGATCCAGGCAAACATAGATCTGAACACATGATCAGGAGATCATGAAATTTTTCTACCTTGGGAGTCTGATGCGGGAGCATTCAGCCCAAAGGGAAATTATTGTAAATAATAGACATAGGGGTCATGCAATTGTGGAATTAGTTTCCTAAATTCTAAGTCACTTTAATATTTAGGCTTTTAAGTAGATATTCTCAAAATAAATAAATAAAACTAGGAGAGTTTTTAGGCATAAAAGGAATGGATGTGGACCATTAAGTGATAAGAAAAGCTTTTCTATTTTAGAATAGGGAAAAAGATGGAATAAAGTTGAGGAGATGCTTTTTACCATATGTATGCATTGCATGTAGAGTCTTAGAGCTTTTAGTTGAGTGATTCTAGATCATGCTAAGTTTTATAAATTATGTAGCCACAAAGGCATTGAAAATCAGAGAGAGTGTGAGAGAGTGTGGTAGAGAATAGATTGGGCAACCAAGGTTGTAAGTCCTCTAGCAAATTGTAAGGGCCATGAACATTGAAGATCTGGCCAACAAAAGGTTGTAAGTCATTGTTTCAGATTACATATATGTTGATTGGGGTTATATGTATTGGTTGTTAAATTCTGAAATTAGAAGTTGAACTGTGTGAATTTAATTTGGGATTGGGGGAAACAAAATTGAACTTTGTCATTAAATAGTGAATGATTTATTTCATTGGGTTTGATTGAAGATTTAAAGTTATGAATTCGCCATGAAGGAGTAAACTTTCATATACAGAGATTGTGAAATGGTTTCATAACCATAAATAGAAAATAACTTTTGCTATTGGGAAATGTATGAATAGGTCAGATTGGAATCTTAGTATGGCAGTGATTGCAATGCATGATTATATGCATAGACATAGTTTAAAGATTTTGGGTTTTGCGGGTTGCGGCCTGCATCAATACTCCCAAGCACTAAAGCTACCAACATTTTTGTCAACAATCAAATTGTTACTTAGAAGTGTCTCTTATCCGATAAACAAGAAAATCTCATACATCACTTTGATATAAAAATTAATCATAATTATTATTATTATTATTATTATTATATTTTTTAAATTAATTTTAAACTTAAACCATTCAATAAATAAATAAGTTATTTATAATATTATTAAATTAATATTAAAAATTTATAATATGTTTATTATAAACTTTAAATTTGTATGTATCAAACAACTACTTTTATAATTTTTTTAAACCTCACATGTGCCTAATTTTTATTGAATTAACTACTCATTTATACCTATCTAGTTAATTGTGATGTATATCAAACATAACATATGTTTCTTTTTCAATTCAACTTATGGACTTGACTTACAATTTATTAATGGATTTTTATGATTTTTATTTAAAATAATCTAAATTTTTATTAAATGAACTAAAATTTAATAATAATTATTAAATTATTTATTTATTTTATTATAATTTATATAAATAATATAAATAGTTTTTTTTTAATTTATTAATTTAAAATGACCATTAATCTGATATATATTTATTTTTTAATAAACCAACTAATTTATATAACCATGTGGATTTTATCCAAAATAACATCTATAACATCTAGTTTCTTCTTATACTAGTTAGCGTTGACTTATTCCTATACTAGTTGAATTTGAAATGTGCTGAATTTTTATTAAATAAACTAATTGTTTATAACAATTCACAATTATAAGGTTATCCAAGGCCATACTAGAACTTCCTCGGATTGGGAAAACCCTAGCAGTCGCAGCTCTGCCCTCTGTAGCAGATGTACAGACCTGCAACTCTGCAACCTGGTAACTTCATTCCTGCACGGTATCGCTGGATCTCTAATCATCACGAGTCTGGTCATTAACTAAATATGGAAATTCCGGCGGGAGGGACGGGGTCCGTTCCTCCCCCACCTTCTTCAGCACGGACGACAGACAACACAGAGTCTTCTATTCCCCTGTTCTCTTCTGGCAAATCCACTGCACGATTTCAGAGCTCTGAACGCGATCACAGCCAGGAACAAAACAATGCCAACGTGGACATCCCGGGCGCTGATGACCAAAATGACACAGATCTGGGTGCGTCACAACCAAAGGCGACGTCAACCACATGCATTCCAAAAGCTAAAAAAACGAATTAAAGTAGAGCTACCAAGCCATCGTATCAATGGCGAAATACAGTATCTGAAAGATCATGCACTGATTGGCAAGTTTCTGGGTTTCTGGCCTACTGAGAAGGCCCTTCACAGGTGGATTGAATCAAAATCGAAGCCCAAAGGACAAGTCTCCCTGTTATTAGGACCCAAAGGCTTCTTCACAGCTATTTTTCATTGCTTAGAAGACAAAACTAGAGTATTCGAAGGAGGCCCATACTTCTTCAACTCCTCGGGTCTTTTCCTTCGTGACTGGAAGCCACAATTCAACCCAGATACGGAGGATCTCAGTGATGCTCCAGTCTGGATTCGTTTGTATTCCCTGCCCACAGAATACTGGAAAGAAGAAACATTACAGGACATTGGAAACAGCATTGGCACCTTCATCAAAGTAGCAGAGGACACCAAATACCGAAGATTCACCTCCTATGCCCGGATCTGCGTCCAAATGCAGATCAAAAAAACCCTTGCAGACTCGGTAAGTCTCTTCCACGATGATTTTGAGTGGCTTCAACCTTTAGATTATGAACACATTCCCTTTCGTTGTCGTAAGTGCCATGAGCATGGCCATCTCTTTAGGGAATTCCCCTTGAATACCCAGACCCAAGCTGCTATCAACGAAGCTCCTAAAGATTCAGATGGTTTCACAAAAGTGACCTCCCACCGAAGGCATGCAAAAAAACAACCTGCTGCCCACTCCAGCCCCAAAAACCCTGAATCCCAGAACCATTTCCAAATCCTCACCCCTCGTGAGACCTCAGATAAGCCCTCGCAAGACTCTCAGTCTACTCTTTGCCCTCCATCCTCCTCCAATCATCCCAATCCCAAGGTGGATCCATCTGCCCCTTCGCCCTCAAAGCTCCCTCCATCCTTGGAAGAGAAAATCTCGGAGTCAGCAGCGGGCCCTCAGCCCTCAGACATGGACCTGGATGCGACCTTAGCTTTAAGTTTGCAAAAGATGATAAGTTTGCAAAAGATGATCCTCAGAACACCCCTATCAATATGGAGGAAGATCCAGAGACTGTGATTCTAGATGGGTTGGATATCCTCACACTTGAAGCATCATGTAAGCAGAAAGAATACAACTCCATCCCTCCCTGGGAAATAGATAGACTGGAAGGGGTTCTCATCAAAGCACAACATAGTAAATGTCTGGGCATACAAGCAGGCAGTCAGTGGGATGGAAATAAAATCCTCAAAGAAACAAAAAAAAGAGAACGCAAGACTGATCTACAACGAACCATTATTCTGGGTGAGATCTTAATGGAATCGGGGCGATTTCCAAAGTTGACGAAGTTCTACAAGACCAAACACCATAGTCCCTCATGAAGCTCATCTCATGGAACATGACAGGGCTCAATAGCCCCTCAAAACATAGAATGTTAAAAACCATGATTCAGTTAGAGAAACCAGCAATTGTTTTTCTACAGGAAACTAAAAGTACTAATGTCCTTCTTGAAAAAATCCTTCGCAAAGCCTGGCCTGGCAATAGATTTGTTTCAGTTGATGGGCTAGGAGCCTCAGGAGGACTAGCTATAGTCTGGAATCTGCAGTCCCTCACTCTACAGGACTTTCATGCTTCGCGTAACTTTATTCAAGCCTCATTTCATATCCTTGGTACGGAGATACATGGTCTACTCACCAATACATATTTCCCGCAGGACTTGCATCAAAAATTAGAAGTGCTGGAAGCTCTTACAACACTCAACTCAACTAGATAGCGCCCTCTCTGGATAAGTAGGGGCAACTACAATATCATCACCAATCTCAAGGAAAAAAAGGGAGGATGGATGAAATTAGAAGAGGATAGCACAGGCCTCAAAGAATTCATACAAACCAACCAGCTCATAGACCTACAGACTTCAAATGGATTGTTCACCTGGACAAATAAACGAAGGGGACCTCACCACATTGCGTCCAGATTAGATCGCTTTCTCATTTCAAATAATGCCATTCATTTAGGCGGAGAGCTTCATGCTTCCATCCTGCCCCAAGGAGGCTCTGATCACTGGCCCATTATGCTCCAATGGACAAGTCCAGGTAAACATTCCAATCACCCCTTTCAATTTGAGTCCTTTTGGTTTACTAACCCGGAATTCAAAGGTATGGTGCACGATGTTTGGAAGTCCTTCATTCCTCCAACAGGAGCAAAAATGTATCAATTTCAACAGAAGCTCAGACACCTTAAGCAAGCAATCAAGGTCTGGAATAAATCAAAATTTGGCAACATCCTAGATGCAAGGAAAAATCTGGAGCAGAACATGTGTGATCTTCAGCAAACCATCATAACAGAAGGAAGGACAGAAGAATTAGCCAATAAAGAGCACTCCCTATGGATGGAACTAGAAGCCCAGAGGCTACAGGAGGAAATCCTGTGGAAGCAAAAATCTCGTATCAGATGGCAAAAAGAGGGCAAAAAGAATACAAAATTCTTTCACCGATCCACCATCCAACGCCGCATGCATAATAACATAGCCTTCATCAACAATAGTCAAGCGAACAGAATAGAAAAGCATGAAGATATTGAGAAGGCATTCAGAGATTACTTTCAGGAAGCACTCAAAGAGCAACCAGGAAGCCGCGAAGCTGCCATCAAATCGGTCACTCAGCATGTCCCAAAGATCATCACTGACGATCAAAATCAAAATCTCCTGAAACAGGTCACCATGCAGGAGGTCGAAGAGGCCATGGCGCAACTCAAAGATGGTAAGGCACCTGGACCTGATGGTTTTACTGCTAATTTCTTTCATGAATTCTGGGATCTGATCAGCGCTGAATTATGGGACTTGGTGGAAGAATCTCGCTCCATGCATTGGGTCCTTCCCTCCCTCAATTCCACATTCATTGCTCTTGTCCCCAAAGGCGAAGAAGCTAACACGCCTGATAAATTCCGGCCAATTGCCCTCTGTAATGTCATCTACAAGCTCATCTCCAAGGTTGTGGCCAATCGAATCAAACCCCTCCTTCCTCTACTTATTCTTCCGGAGCAAACAGGCTATGTCAAGGGTCGTCAGATTATGGATAGCATCATCTTATCCAATGAAGTGATCCACTCACTAAAAATACTCAAAAAAATGGGCATGATAATGAAGCTTGATCTATCTAAAGCCTTTGACAAACTCAGTTGGGAATATATCCAGCAAATTCTGCTAGCCTTCGGATTCAGTGCTACCTGGACTCGCTGGATTATGAACCTCATATCCTCCCCTTGCTTTTCAGTTCTCCTCAATGGCTCCCATCCATGCCTTTCCGTCCATCGCGAGGCATTCGCCAAGGGAACCCTCTCTCCCCGTTCATTTTCATTCTTATGGCGGAAGGGCTCAGCCGTCTCCTCCATCATGCTGTTTCCTCCAATGCAGTCAAAGGTTTAGCACTCCATGGTCTTAATCTGTTGTCTCATCAGCAATTCGTGGATGATACGATGCTTTTTGGTCATCCCTCTTCCCAAGAAGCTAAAGCCTTCAAATCCTTGCTCTCTCTTTTCTCCGAAGCCTCTGGTACCTCGATCAATGCTTCCAAATCACAACTTTTCTTCTTCAACACCCCTGTCTCCACTCAACAAAATATTGCTTGTATTCTGGGCTTCTCAATTGCTACTTTTCCCTCCAAGTATCTGGGGGCTCCTCTCATGGCCTCGGCTCTCAAGCACGCCTCCTGGCGCACGCTTCTAGATAAATTGGAAGCGAGACTCTCATCTTGGACCTACAGATCGCTCAACATAGCCTCTAGACTTACTCTGATCAAATCGGTCCTCCAAGCAATGCCCCTGTATCTTTTTTCCCTTCGAGCAGCACCCAAATGGGTGCTCAAGGCCATCCGTAACCTCCAAAGGGGTTTTCTATGGGGCTCGAATGGACTTAACAGAAAATGGGCCCTTGTCAAATGGGCGGAAGTATGTCAATCTAAAGCCAATGGAGGATTAGGACTAAGGGACCCCATACAAAGCAACAGCACAATGGGAGCAAAAATTTGGTGGAACTGGCTAGTAAAGCCGCACATCCCTTGGGAAAAGTTGTGGCAAGCTAAATACGCGCCCGGAAGTCAGTGGGATGAGCTCATCAGAATTAGTCCGAGCATTACAGGATCCATGATCTGGAACTCGGCTAAAGTTCATTGCGCCTTCATACAGGATTACAGTTTTTGGGAGATCCACTCAGGGACCTCAGCACGATTTTGGGAGGATTCATGGCAGCAACTTCCAAAACTTGCCACGATCTTCCACAAACCGCGCTGGCAGCACCATATGCAACAATCTAATACAACTAAAGTCTCTCAGTTTTGGCAGCAACAAGAAACTCAAGATTTCCGTACTTGGAAACTAGCTAGATCATGGCAGACAGATTGGCAAGAAGAAACCTATGATGATATAGACCAGGAGCTCCTTCAAAGGAAAATTATTCCCTCTTCCCAGCAGGACAAACTGAGATGGGGCCACACCTCAAAAGGAATCTTCACCACCAAGGAGGCCTATACTATTCGCTATGACGAAAGCACTAATGACAAGGATCAATTATGGACTCATATATGGCAGCCAAGATTGTGGCCCAAGATATCTACCTTCCTTTGGCTACTAAGCAAACGACGCATTCTCACATGGGACAATCTTCAAGGTAGAGGCTTTACAGGCCCCTCACGATGCCCCAATTGCACCGCTCAGGAGGAAACCATCACTCATCTCATGGAGACGTGCCCTCTAGCTGCTCAGATATGGAATCGAGTCGACCATTGCAACAATGGGAGAAGGGACAGGCAAGGGGACATAGCAAGCATTCTCAGAACTTGGCCCAAGCAACCCTACCAAAGCCCAATTTTGAACTCACTGTGGAATCTCATTCCAGGTTTTCTATACTGGTCTTTATGGAAGGAAAGAAATAATCGAGTCTTCAACAACAAGAGCAGAACCTCAGAAATCCTCTGGCTACTCCTGAAGTATAATCTACAAGAAACGCTAGCGCTCAGAGCTTGGACAGAAAATGATTGGCCTACTTCACCTCGGGAAAAAATCATCTGGAATTCCTGGAACCTCAACATCTCCTACTCCCAGATGGATACTCACAGCAATCCTCCCAAAGTCACCTCCCCCTCCCAATGGTCCCCACCTGCAGGAGCTACTTTCAAACTTAATTTTGATGGTGCTGCTAAGGGGAACCTGGGTCCATCAAGGTATGGAGGAGTCATCAGAAACGCAGAAGGATCAGTGGAATACATCTATTATGGTTCGACTGGAATAAATACCAACAACATGGCGGAGCTGGAAGGAATGTGGAAAGGAATCTGTGTGGCTGATCAACACAACTTCTATCCATTGGAAGTAGAAGGAGATTCCTTAATACTTATCAATGCAGCTGTTAGAATTCAAGCAGGGTCATCAGCAGTGAAAATAGCCTCCAGCTGGAGACTCCTTAGCAGGCTAGAAGCATTGGAAGACAGGCTACGACGCCCTAACAGTATCATCTTCAAGCATGTTAGACGAACTGCCAACAAAGTAGCAGATAGATTTGCAAACCAAGGGTTGAATCAGCAGGGTCCTCACTACACAGGCACTCTACATGATGCAAAAGATACAAAACTTCAAACGGATTTCCATACGTTGGTGCTCCAGGATCTTCATCCCCCGGCTGCGGGTGCGGGCAAGTGGAGGCCCAGGCCTGCCACCTGTATACAATCATTAAAGGCCTGCCTTAACTCTAAATCCAGAATCATCGCTCACCACATTCGAGCCGCTTCAATGATCCATCCTCACACGAGGTCTGCAACTCCGCCCTCCGGGAAGCCTATGAATGACACAGGGTCGCACATGGCACACAGCACGACTTATCAATATAATGACAGAGACATGAGAACGGTAATGTATTGTTTGTTAAGAGTTCTTGTTTTCATTCGGCTTTGGACCTCTGTGTTATGTTATGTGCAGAGAGGCAGGCGTGGCAAAGAGACAAGCCGGCTCACTGTGTACCCCTCCTTTGTTTCGGCGCTAGTCCTCAGCTGCTGTTGGCTCGCCATTCCTTGCCATGCTCTCCAGTTCGCCCAGGTCTGTCTAGGCGATTTTCCCTTGCAATCCCCTGTTCCTCCTGTAGCTCTTCGGCCTTTTTGTGCCTATCCGCTTTCAGTTGGCCAGCCTCATAATTTTCAGTCTATTCCTCGCTGCTCTTGCCACCTCTGTGTCCATCCTGGTCTATAATGCCTCGGGAGAGGCTTCGCCTCAGTAGCCGTCGTGGCGGGTCTCGTGGAGGGGCAAGAGGATGAGCCAACCCACCTCGATCCTCTGATTCATTGTCGGACAACACTAGCAGTGATCGACGCCGACGAGGTAGAAGACGAGGGCACGCTCAAGCCCCGATATGTGATCACATTTCCCATCCTTCAACCAGGTTTAGCTTCCCCTGCCTTCTGGATTCCGACACTTACTATGTGTCTGTCAAAATCGAGAAATGTGAGCGCGGGGTTCGTTTGCCAGCTGCAGAGGAACACGGGCCTCCTACCCCAGCCTTGGATCAACCGGCCCTGTCTCCTGCCTAGAGGGTCTGTCCAGTAATTCATCCTCCTGCTCCAGAGCAGGGTCAACACAACTTGGCAGAGGCATCAGCGGGAGCCGTGGCGGGTCCAAGCGTTCTAGCAGAAGACGATGCGCCTCATACAGACTCAAGCGAGCCGGACCCGTATGCTTGCAGAGTGGTGGAAGAGGTGCCATCCACCTCGGTGGACGATTGAGCGAATTCTCAGGACCGCCGGGCGTAGGGTATGGCAAAGTTTTTTTGTTTATCTGTGGGTTCAAAATCTGCATCTTTACAGTGCTCTCTCTCCATGTAAGGTTGCTGCTCTGCTCAGTCCTTGGCAGAATAACCATAGTTCTTATTATATGCTTCTGTTTGCGGCTTCAATGGCGGAATATCTAGTCAGGAATATGTTTTTTGTGTCGGTCATGGGGTTTTGGGTTTTTGGTTTGAAGTCTGTAATCCGGAATATGTATGGGTTTCTAGGTTCTTCTCCTCACTGGTCAGCGTTTTGTAACAGCCGGCAAGTCTCCCAAACCTGGGGTAGAACAAATGCCTGGCTGGATAAGGACATCAATGTGCAAAATCCATCTCTGTAGGATGGTGATATCTAAGGTGCGCCTCGTTGTAATTTTCTGAAGTTTTTTGTATTATAATAGAATTACACTAATTTACAAAAAAAAACAATTTACAATTATATGATGTTTATCAATGTTAACATATGGTTTTATTTAACGTATTCATTTGGAGTTTGGATTTGACATATTCTTACTTTGTTTTTGACCAGGATTCTGGATCAGAATAAATTCATTAAGATTGACTTAGAAAAGCTTAATGTGCTTCCTTGGTTACCAAAAATGACCAGAGCGATACCGTTAACTTTTTATTTCAAGCGGAAAAAACAGCAGGTCTTTCATTGAAAGTAAATTACTGTTACATGTTTAAGAGGAGCTTTAAAATAGCCAACTGATTACAGATATAACATCTAGCAAAAGAAACTAAACAATCATAAATCGACCATTAGTCCTGCAAGAATATTAAATAGGAAGATACTAGGATGACGAGTCCATAATCTGTTTGCAATGGTAGTTACTGCAGTGCGTAAACAATTATTATTATTATTATTATTTATAAGTTTGATTTAGTATATATTTCATTTTATTATTATTATTATTATTATTATTATTATTTATAAGTTCGATTCATAGTTACTGGAGTTCAATTCAAATTTATTTGGGAAAAAAATGAATCTACAAAATACAATACTTAAAAAATTGGAAAGTATTACAAATATTTAAAATATTATATTTCTTTTATTTCTTTTTTATAATTTAAATAAAGAATTATTATATAAAAACTTAATAAATATAAGAAGTTATAGTTTTTCATTAGATGTAAAATTTTTTATTTATTTTTAATACAGGTTACTTATTTACAATCAATTTGTTATCTTATAATTTTTGTTAAGTAGGATTATTTTTTATTAAATGCAATTTGTCATTTGTAAAATTTTCTAATAAGAAATTATTGTTTTATATTTTTTTCTATAAAAATTATAGTCTTTTTTATTTTCTTGGTGTTAGAATTACCAATTTGCTAATTGGTATAATAAAAATTATATAAGCTAATTGATAATTGCATTAGCTTTGCCTTTCTCTGCATTATTTCCACCAAGGCTGCTAAGGTCTAAACATGTATTCTTCCAATACATCAACCAAGTAGAGTTGGAATTGAAAATTTACCCTTGCCAAATAGATCCTAGGGCAATTTTTATTCAACACTTGAAGGGTAAGTTGAATGACCTATTTCCACTGGGGTTTTGACATGTCCAAAATTGTATTCTTCAATTACATCAACTAAACAGAGCTGGAATTAAAAATTTACCTCTATGAAATAGATGCTCTTGTCAAATATTGAAAATTTACTTTTGTGAAATAGATGCTCTTCTCAAATATTAAAAATTTACCTATGTGAAATAGATGTTTTTTTTCAAATATATGTCAAAGTGATTTTGATTCAACACTTGAAAGGCAAGTTCCTAAGTCATTAAGGTGACAGTGAATTTTATTTTTTTAACAAAATAAATAAAAAGAAAGTCAATCAATACTTTTAAATTTACATACATACCACACCATCTTCTGAATTGATAAAATGTATTTAAACAATATCTGAAAATCATAGAGTGTGAAATATATTTATGTATTTAGTCAACCCATTCATATATAAACTTCCCGATTAAATAAATGGCAATATAACTTACTTATGGCCATTGATTAGTGTATTACTTGTACTCATTGAAATGTCACGTGGTGGGATTCATACTCCATTAAGGAGTGTTGCATAGCTCATTGTATTCCAAATTACCTTTGTCAAATAGATATCATGACAATTCCTCTAGTCTCTTGTATTGTATGTTTTTTGTACTAGATGTGTTCATGTTGAGTCACAAAGCACAATGAATGCTGGAGGCGGCAGGGACCTCGAGCACGTGGAGGGCTTTGACAAAAAAATATATAACCGTACTGAATTGGAATTGTCTGAATTATTCATCGTACTCAACGAAATCTGTGAACTTACTTATTTCTTTTGCCATATTGTTTTATTATATAAAGAGGGGTAAGGAGAATTTAACTTATAGATAAAATTATTTTTACGCCGTAAAGTGTTTCCCTTTGAAATGAACCCCCCAAATGCCTATGTGTCTTAATTGTAGCTGTTAGATGCAACGTTACACAATTGAAGAGAAATCAGCCGTCTAATTAATTAGGTCGATAGGCCTTCCTTTGAGTGAGCTTTTCGTCTACTCCGCTGCAATAATGTTTTCGTGTTCTCACTAAGTGCTTCAATGATGTGTCCCGTTTTTACTATGCAATCTGTTGTGCACGACCTAGCCATTGATTATTTCAGTATACCCTATTTACAGCGTCGCTGTGGAGGGCGATTTAGGTCCATTGGTTCGGCTCCTGGAATCCAGGAGCTCGTTGTGTAAAGAAAAGGCTGCGGCGGCCATTGGAGGGCTAACGAGCAATGCAGAAAATGCTTGGGGAATTGTGGCTTATGGTGGGGTTTCAGTTCTGATTCATATTTGCAAATCGGGAACCCCGGCTGCAGGGGCGTTGAGGAATGTGGCTGCTGTCGAAGAGATAAGGAAAAAGATAGCGGAAGAAGGGGCGATTACTATTCTGCTCAATCTAGTTTCTTCGAGTATGTCGTCTGCTCAAGAAAATGCAATAGAGTGCCTACACGCAATGGCTTCCCAAGATGAGAAAATGCATCAGTTGATTGCCAAAGAAGGCAGAATTCAAACCTTGTTACGTCTTTTAGAAGAACCCACTATGCCCAAATCGTAGGAGCTCATCATCATAGCGATAAATAGTCTTTCTGCTTCTGTCAGCATTGTTAAAGCCTTGGTTTCTTCTTCATGGTTTCTGAAGCAGTTGGCTTCTATTATGAAAAGTGGGCATTCGATTGTCCAACAACTACCTGCTTCCTCTATCTGCAATCTTTCATTCAACAATAAAACCAAGAAGGCATTGGGTGAAGCAGGGTGTATTCCCCCTCTGATGAAGATGTTGGAAGCCAAGCCAAGCATATCTCAGGAGGCGGCTGCTCAGGCACTTTCTGCATTGCTCGTTGTGCAGACCAACAGGAAGGAATTCATCAAGGATGACATGAGCGAGGCTCGTCTGGTGCAATTGCTGGATCCCAGAAACTAGACTCTAGCTAAAAAGTTCCCCTTTCTGCATTGTTGGCTCTCTCAACCAGCAAAACGTATACTGAAATAAATTATATAATGTATTAATTTAATTTGATTCCTCAAAGCGCCAATGCAGTGACTATGTTGTTTCTTTCATGGTTCTATTTCCAAACACACAGCGAGAATAGACTCTCTATTGTTCATCATCCACGGTGTGTACACCAAGAATCAGGATTCACTAATAGGTTAAGGTATAAATTAAGAGTATTGTGGCATTTTCATTCAGTCTATTATATCATCCCAGCTTTTTATCTTTCATTAAATTAAGGAAACCTTATATAGATCAGAAAACACAATGGAACATCTTTTCAGTTGACTAGAAACCTAAATAATTACATACACCAGTAGGTAAATAACAAAATATGAAGAGTAGGTTTGATCCTATGCATGCAATGGCATAAATATCTATCTTTACTTATATCTATTTACACTGGAACAACCTTTTCTCATAATCAAAGTGTTTAATAACTCTGGTTTCAAATTTACAAAATGATTTTCTGTTTCTGTTTTTATTATCAAGTTGATTTTATAATTTGTAGTTCACTTTAAACTAACCATAATATACTTATTTTCAATATATTTTACCAATATTTATGAATGTAGAAACTAGATGAAAAACTTAAACATTAGAGTTTCTGTCTCTGTTATTTAGATGTTATTTTAAGAAAAGTATCGAGTATTACCTGTGCTCCAACAGTAGTAGCTTCTAACTGCACTGAAATTCCCATGTCGTAAGATAATTCTGAATCAGGATTAAATGCAATTTTTCTCCCATTTTTGGAGTTTTCTATGACATGTTTCAAAACCGAAACATACATTATATGCTCTGGAAAACGGTCCTCCTTTGTAGTGTCCCAGGGCTTTTCATGGCTCTATATTGTCAAATGAAGCATCTTCAAAATGGTGTTAGAATTCTCAATACAAGCTGCGCCACGGCTTGAGCAGAACATGTAAGTGCCAACAAGTCTATAAGGGCTTCTCTGTGTGATCCTGTCCAACCACTTTTGATAATAAAATACATAGCTTGGAGTATACTGCAGGACATTATTAAGAAGAATCCGGCAAGCGTCTTAAATAGAAGAATATGGGACTTTTCCATCCCAATAGGGAAAAATAGTAGTCAAAGGCACAGAAATTGCCTCAATCGGTGCAAGGAACATTCGAGCAACAATGTCATGCTTGGAAACCACATGACAAAAGTTGCCTCCCCAATTCTCATGGCCAACTGCTTCAACAAGTCTTTCATCTCCAACCAGAGGGCAACCAAATGTGATACAAAAGGAAGAGATTTGCCTTATCTTCTTTTCAAGGAACCACAGTGTAGCCAAGGTTGCAACTGCCCCTCCCAAGGAATGACCGACAAATATAATGGATTTGAGTTTTCTTTGTCTGGAGTTAGTAGAAGCCTGTAACTGATCGATCTGAAATACATCAACACAATGTTACTTTTCCCTTTGAATTTCAATAATTTCATCAATATTAATAGAAGTAAACCCTCTTGTTGTGAAATCGAGTTTACTTTTGACAGGTGCATTTAGATAAATCACTTTACCTTTGCTTGGAAACCTGTTTTCTCCATAATATCCAGGAACAACTTAATAGCTCCCTGATGGACTTGGGTTGGTTTATCATCGTAACCCTTGAGGCAATCCGAGAATACCTGGTTGTTTGTTTCTACAGTCCCCTCTCCATCGATGAAACTTTCAATTCTGAGAAATGATGGGAAGGAAACATATGTAACGACTCCATGCTCCTTTAGACTAAAACTCTCTGGATTATTTGCATGACCTGACTCTTCCCAATCATTCAATAGTATTTCGCATGAAGCGAGAAAAGCTACATTCTCTTGACCAACAGTCAACCTGCAACAACAAATGAGTAAATTAGCACCGTAAGGGAAACTGAGTATGGACCCCTCAAATTTGGAATTTTGTGCATACAATTTTGCAAATTTTTATGAATCAGGAGATAGGGATGCCTTCATTATCTAAGATGAAGATAAAAAAATGTGACAATGAAAAACACTATATAAGATTACATATACAACCTAGGCTTCTAAACAGGATAGCTGAGGTGTCTATCACACTGAAACCACTTAGCTTGCCAATTCGTGCAGATCAAGAACCAGATTATTGCATCTGCCATTACTGGACAGGAATAACTCACAATACTAATACCAAAGCTTTCCTCCCCTGCCTACACCTCAGGAAGATTAATACACATACTATTCAAGGGGAAAGCCTCCTAAAGCTTAGCGGGGAAATGATGGACCAAGAGCCTGCAATAGATGAATGGGTAATTTTACAATGAAAAAACACTATATAAGATTAAATATACAAACTGAGCTTGTAAATAGGATAACTGAGGTGTTTATCACACTGAAATCACTTAGCTTGCCAAAAACTACAGATCAATAACCAGATTATTGCACCTACCATGACTGGACAAGATCAAACTCCCATTACTATACCACAGATGTCTTCCCCTGCCTACACCTCAAGAAGATTAATACCCGTACTGTTCAAGGTGGAAAGCCTCCTAAAGTTGGCTGGTAAATGATGGGCCTAGAGCCTGCAAGAGATGGATGGGTAATTTAAAATGAAAAAACACTATATGAGAATACATATACAAACTGGGCTTCTAAACAAGATCACTGAGGTGTCTATCAAACTGAAACCACTTAGCTTGCCAAAAACTGCAGATCAACAACTAGATTATTGCATCTACCATTACTAGACAAGACCAAACTCCCATTACTAATACCACAAGTGTTCTCCCCTGCCTACACCTCAGGAAGATTAATACCCATACTGTTCAAGGGGGAAAGCCTCCTAATTATAAAATCAACCTAATAATTTGTGGACGATGTTTTTGATATAGGGCATGAGAAACACAGAGCTATAACTCTCTGTTTTTTAGGTACCTATGTTTGATTGTAGACTTGGGAAACACAGAGCACTGTCTGTTTATTAGGCACTTGTGTTTTTCATTTTCACTAGGGAAGCCTGCACTACCTACCTACGTGTGTCAGAGAGGTTTTAGCTTTTTTGAACATAGACTTTGTTCAGAGCATTTTTAATGTGGCATTGTTAAATCTATTTTGAGGTGTAATAACAGTATTTCACAGAGATGAGAAACTTTTTCAATTTACTCTCCAAGCCAGCGAAGCTCAGAGCTTTAATGAAAATTGATGCTTATAATATTATCATCCACCTTCTTGTTACCTCTTTGTTACGATGTATGATGTTTCATATTGGCCTGGTGAATATAAAATGATGGTTTTATTAGGAAAATACAGTTCATTGAGAAGAAGGTGATTATAAATGTCAGAACAAAATCTCAACATAGAAATATTCCAAGATTACTTACAACATCAAATGTATGAATGATAAGAAGAAGAATAAGAAAAAGATAACTTGTAACATTACATGAACAATAACCATAAAATATTACACTAAATAATGTGATGGAATATAATAAGAAAAAGATGATGTTTTTCGTTTTTATTGAGAAGAATGTGTTGGTCTCTTACTTCTTACTTTTTGGTGACATGGAGTTAATTTCAACTACTACCACTATAACCTAACAACTACTATTATTATGATTTTTAAATCCTACTTGCAAGCACAGATGAAAAATTCTTACATCACATAAATATCAATTACAATATGATTTGAACAGAGATTACACTGTAAGGTTTACATAGAAATACACCAAAACAGTGAAAAACAACATTGAAGTGAAAAAATTGATTAATGCTAATAGACAAATTTTCTCCTTTTTCCATCCATGTTCATGTTTGTACCCAATTGAAAAAGAGAAATATTTGTTATTTTTCTCAAATTTGTTATCCTGTGGGCAGAGAGTGAGTCTTTTCTTAAAAAACAAACTCCCAAATTAAGTGAAATGTATATGTGGGATTCTGAAGCAGGAAAGGAGATGGGCTAGGATGGATATGGACAAAATATTTGTGAACTGGACAAAGGATGAGACAAAAACTTTAGTCATAGATGACACATGCATTTGGTTCTGGTTGGATAGGGGACAACCTTACCTTTCAACATCTCAAATGTGTAAAGTCGTACATTTTTCAAAAGCCATAGACGCTGCATATAACACTACTACTACACAGCACCCACCACCACCACAATACCTGGGTGGTGCGCTCGCTTTATCCACGAAAATGACCAACTACTAACTAAAGATGACACTACACAGAAGATTCCATTGGCCTGTGTTCGAAATGCCTTAACAGTTATATCCACATTAAGTTAACAGTTATATCCATTGAATAAATCATTTAAGGCTGATTAAATTTACATATTTGCGGTTATTTAATTGGATGGAATGATTGTTATCTTTCCATGTGGATTGAAATCTTTACCAAAGATATGTTGAGCTTTGAAGTATCTTTGTTTTATTATAAAGTTGACTTATATGTGGGCCAGAGCCAATTTATCTATTCATCAGAGTTTTATTTGATACAGTGATTAACAATATTTTGGATTTTCTTGATTGTGGTTATTTAATTTGGTGGAATGATTGTTATCATTGTTATCTTTTCCATCTAGGTTTAATTCTCCACCAATGACAGGTTGAGTTTTGATATTTTGATGATTTTTGTTATAATGTGTTCTAGTATAATTGTAGGCTGACCGGTGGTTGGGTGAAATGATTATTATCTTTCTCATCTAGGTTCAAATCTTCAGCTTTGATATCTTGATGAATATTATTGTAATGGCTTACAGCCCCAAAGAAGCACTCTTGAGTATAACTATGGGTTGGCTGGTGGTTCAGATCTATGTAAATACCATGTTGAGCTTTGATATATTAATAAATATTGTTATAATAACTTAAGATGTAAGAAAAACTTTCTGAACTACTTAATATCAACGATCTCACTCTTTCCTTAAACTATAAAAGAGGTTCATTTTTTTTGAAGAGGTTAATATCAACAATCTCGCTTTTTCCTTCAACTATAAAAGATGTTCAATTTGTTTCAAGAGGTTCATTGATTTTTTGTTTGATAAAAAAGAAATGTTTCACATTGTTGTCATAACAATGTTTCAATGCCCTAATACTGTTTCTGCTTGTCTAAGGCCCAAGACCCAGAGACATCTGGCAGTTTTGAAAGTCTACCCCGTCACTGACCACCAACAGGTTATTCCAGTTGGGGCATGGTTTTCCTTGAATAAGAGTGATGCAGTAACTGTTAACAACCAAAGATAGTTTTCCTCACTGCTGGTTTGACAACTGAATTATGATAGGTTTTTCCACCTTGTTAAAAGAAAACACAATATTTCATAATTTTATTCGATGAAAGTTGATTGTAAATCATGAGCAAAGTAATGAAGTTCCAAGGTTGGTCGTAAATCATGAGTAAAGTAACGAAGTTCCATGGGATTCGAAGATTGTTTACTGCATTAAAATGCGAGAGTTACATGGTCCAGCTAGCCAGCCAGCGTTACCAAAGGATAATGGAATATTTCATCAAATTGATCAAGAAAAAGCACGGAAAGGATATTAGTAAGGATAACATAAATGAAATAAGACATTCAATGTGTTCCTTGTAATATAGATATAAACAAAACATCTAAAGAAAAGTAGTTGCACAATGATCCACTCCAAGAAAACAAGGTTTTCCACAAACCAATTAACTCTTCTAGAAAAATTCAACAATTCCAATTTAATAATCCTACAAGCCTTTCTTTGTACCTTTTGGGACAATTGCTAGTAACTAATACGTTAATAAATCGGTTTTGTTAATAAATCGGTTTCAGTTAATAAATCAGTTTCTGTTACATACCAAACTTTACCCTAACGACCTCACTAAACTAGTCCTGCCCGTGGATATCCGCGTTTGATGCAGAGGAGGGCGGGGGTGTTGAGGATGGCACAGTGGAGTTGCTGCAGAGGAGGGCGGTAGACCTGCAGAGAAGGGAGAAGGGTTTCGACTAGGGCCGTAGAGGACGAGGTGACTTTCTTCGCTACATGAGGGCCACGTAGGTCGTTTTTCCTGCAGATCGTTTTACCCTCGCCCTCTGCCTATTATGGTGGTAGTTATGAGGTTTTATATATATTTGGGTCACTGCTATCTTAAATTTTACTTTATCTTTGTTGTTCGTGAAAACCTGCAGGTGTATGGAGGATTGATTCTACTCTGCGTAAGGACAAATCCCTACAAGATTTTTTGGGTATGCATTATTATTATCTCATGTGAGAGGTTCCTCTGGATATTTTGCTCATGTGCATAATCGATTTTTTAACCTACTATTATTTGAAATACCTGTTACTTCACTGTCTCATGCGAGAGATACCTCTGGATATCTTGTTCATAGGCAGAATGGGTGTGTGAAACTGTTGCTATATGTGCAATACCTATTAAGTTTTGTCTCATGAACTTTGGTTCATTACTGTGCATAGATCAATGGTTGCATATTAAATTTACTATTTGCTTAACGACTGTGTATGTTTCATTTTTTTGCGTCAAAAGCAGCAAATCACCTCCCAAGTCCACCATCTGAGACAATGCCCCTTTTAGAGCTGCAAACCAACCTCAAGAAGCATTCCTGTTCTCAAATGTGGTCTTCCCCTGTGCTGAGACTCGAGAGTCTGTAGGAGTTTTCTTCCTTGTTCATGGGCCTTCTTTGTATCTGTTGTTTCTATAATTTTGGTTCGTTTCCTTTTGGTTGTCTTCTAATCTAATCGGGTCTTATTTTCATCCTCTCAACTTTTTGGATCCCACAGCAGGCCATCTATAGAAGATCTATTATGGCTATGAATGTCCTTCCTCTTGCTGTACCTTTCTTGTGCAACCTGTCCTTAGACGACCTGCACCTTGGCAGAGTCTGCATTTGAAGATTGTACTTCCATAGTCATCTGGCTGGGTTCATTGAGATCCTTTCAAATCTAGGTCAACCCTATGAGGCATACCTTTGTTGATAGTTCTACGCATGTTCAGGTGCAATTGAAGATTTTACTCTCCTTGTTGGTCTATAATACTTGACATAAACATTGGTAAAAAATTACTTGAATCTTGCAAGGGGTACCAACCAATAGTAAAGGGTACATGCGTGATGCATTGAACCATTAAGCATAATTTCATTGTAAGTATCTCTCATACGTTCATAGTTGAATTAGGTGCTAACCAACCGAATCCAAAAAACTGAAATCCTCTTGAGCCACTTGTAACATCTATTTCCTGCAAGTTTTATCCGTTTTATACTTCCATTGAGTGTACTTTCATTACAGAAACCCTTTTTGTCATTTCCACTGAGTGTGAATTGTTTAAAAACTCAAAATTGTTTAGATACTTTTTGGTTCATGAAATCGGTTTCAGCAATAATCTGATCCAGACCAAACAATTCCTTCTTTTATATGCACTATGTATATTAGATCCCCTGCCTTAACACTCTAATCTGTAGGTGTTGTATCACTACTTGTTGACACAGACCATCCTGTGGTCAAATCATGTTAAAACATGGATAGTGAAGAAAGTCAAGATATGTCTTTCCAGTGCAACAAAATGGGGGAGATTTCAAGCTCACACAAGCTTTTTGTCTCTGACCCTCAAGAGCATAGCCCCACTTTAATGATGACTGATATGACATTTTCTAAAAGGGCAGCAACATAATTTTATTTTGCATTTATTATTATATAGCTCAGGAATCTTGCTTTTCATTTATCCAGGCTATTAAAAGTCTTGATTAGCCCTAGATTGTATGCCTGTGGGCCAGAAAGCTGCATGAATTTGTACTATGTTTTCATTCTGAATAGTTTCCAGGTTTCCAAGAGTGCCTTTTTTGGAAAAGTTTTCCAAGCATCAGATGGATATTACACATGAATGCTCAGTAGAGTCCCCACCTTGTTAGAGAATGTCCACTCTCCCATGAATTGTACTTTAGCCACAAAGCAGATACAGAGTCTTATAATTTTGATTCAAAATTAATTCCCAAATGAATTGATTCAGTTATATATATGCTTTCTTGATTATTTAAACTTTATTCTTGTTTGATTGGCAATTTCTCTTTACTGTTGTTAGTGGATGATGTATATTCTGCTAAAACAAAACCACCAACCAGACATTGCTTTTTGCTCCTTGTTTGAATCGATTCTTGTATCCACTTTCCACCGTCGAGAATTTGGCAAAGGGATCTTATGCTTTCTTGATTATTTAAACTTTATTCCCGTTTGATTGGAAATTTAACTTTACTGCTATTAGAGGATGCTGTCTATTCTGCTAAAACAAAACCACCAACCAGAAATTTCTTTCTTCTCCTTGTTTGAAGAGATTTTTGTATCCACTTTTCACTGTCGAGGATTTGGCAAAGGGATCTTGATGTTCTGTGGTATTCTTCATTTCATTTTTTCACAAATTCGACTGTGGTTGGTTTTCTTCTCTTGGTTCCTGATCTCAATTGTGGTCTTCTCCTGTGCTGAGACTTGTTTTCAGTGATTTGTTCATATGGTTTCTCTAAATTCAGACTTATGTCAGTGATTCATTCCTTTGCCACGATATTCAGAAATAATGATGAATAATGCAATAATTGGTTTGTATATTATTGTCAAGTTCAAATATTACAAGAGGAAAACTAAAACAAGGGAGGCTATGCTGAACAACAAATAAATTGAATATTGTTCATGCTTCTAAGGGTCCTATCTGAAGCAAATGGCACTAGAAAATATTGTCTACTATACATCTGCACGAGTTTCTACAACAACTTAGATTTTTACATTGATTTATCATGATTCGGTGGCTTGCTTCTATCCCAAACATTACATTGGAATGTCATGATGTCATCCTTGATTGGCTGGAGAATTGGCATTGCCAAAGCACATTCAGTGGACACCACATCAAGTTGGGATATGTCTGAGTGTAATGTTGGTTGATGGTTGATTGAAATGCATAAATTAGAAGTATATTCGCTTAGCCTGATAAGGATTTTTAGAAGAATAAAGTAGAACTGTGTTCTCATTAATCTTTTTCATAGCTACTTAAGATTTTTTAATAGCATGTTCATTCATTTAGTATCAGGATAAGATCCTCTTCTAAGGTTAGCTGTGAACTGGTGAGAGTTTACCACAACTAGCCTAGGGTTGATTTTCGTGCATTCTTGTCTGGTTTCTACTTGAGAATCCTTCATGCAACACATCCCCACTCCCATGCAAGGGAAAAAATTGGGTAGTTTCTGTCCCCAACAAAAAGAAAATTGGGTAGATTCTTTCCCCAACAAAAAGAATTAATGCTTTAGGTTCTCTAAAAAGGTTGGGAATTATCAGTACCAGTTGGGAAAATTTGGGGACGTGGCCTTTCACACTTAATGGGGTTAACATTGTATCTTAACACTCTAATCTGTAGGTTTTTAAATTGTATTTTAAATCTTTGGTCTATACTTTGTACTGAAGGGGAATCATTCTAACTTAACCAATGTAGTATTTCATGCCACGATAGTCAGAAATAATGATGAATAATGCAATAATTGGTTTGTATCTTATTGTCAAGTCAAATATTAGAAAAGGAAAACTAAAACAAGGGAGCCTATGCTGAACAACAAAGAAATTACATATTGTTCATGCTTCTAAGGGTCCTATCTGAAGCAAATGGCACTGGAAAATATTGTCTACTACACATCTGCATGAGTTTCTACAGCAACTTAGATTTGTACATTGATTTATCATGATTCGGTGGCTTTCTTCTATCCCAAACGTTACATTGGAATGTCATGATGTCATCCCTGATTGGCTGGAGAATTGGCGTTGCCAAAGCACATTTAGTGATCAACCCCTTTGAGCTGGGATATGTCCGAGGGTAATGTCGGTTGATGGTTCATTGAAATGCATAAATTAGAAGTATATTCGCTTAGCCTGATAAGGATTTTTAGAAGAATAAAGTAGAACTGTGTTCTAATTAATCTTTTTCATAGCTACTTCAGATTTTTTAAAAGCATAATCCTTCATTTAGTATCATAATAAGAAGCTGAAGTTAGAGACTGATAAGCTCTAGATTTTTTTCACCTTTGCTGAAGTATGCAGAGGTATGCTAATGAGTTTTTGATGCGCACCCTCTGTTGGGAGTTTCTTGGAATGAAAGAATATATTGTTGACTGCCACTTCGGAGGTTCAATACCTTTATAGCTATCACCCAGCTGAGACCTGCTACAGTTAGCCTGAAGTGGGCCATACGCTGAAGCTAGAGACCAAGTATATAAATATTTAATAAACATGGAACTGTCTTTACATCCTAACCATTCAACTCTAGATCAATGAGAACACTACAAATATCAAGTTCCCAAAACAACAATATAACAGAGTTGCAAGTATCAAGGTAGTATTTTTTAAATTTATCTTAACATTATATCTTAACAATCTAATATGTAGGTTTTTGAATTGTATTTTAAATCTATGGTCTATACTCTATACTGAAGGGGAATCATTCTAACTTAACCAATGTAGTATTTCATCCATGGACCACGATAGAAAATCCTTTGCCATGAATTTTACATTTTCCATAGAGCAGATACAAAGTCTTATAATTTTGATTCAAAATTAATTCCCAATTGAATTGATTCAATTATATATATGCTTTCTTGATTATTTAAACTTTATTCTTGTTTGATTGGAAATTTATCTTTACTGCTGTTAGAGGATGCTATCTATTCTACTAAAACAAAACCACCAACCAGACATTGCTTTTTGCTCCTTGTTTGAATCAATTTTTGTATCCACTTTCCATTGTCGAGGATTTGGCAAAGGGATCTTATGCTTTCTTGATTATTTAAACTTTATTCCTGTTTGATTGGAAATTTAACTTTACTGCTGTTAGAGGATGCTGTCTATTCTGCTAAAACAAAACCACCAACCAGAAATTGCTTTTTGCTCCTTGTTTGAATCGATTTATGTATCCACTTTTCACTGTCGAGGATTTGGCAAAGGGATCTTGATGTTCTGTGGTCTTCATTTCATTTTTTCACAAATTCAGCTGTGGTTGGTTTTCTTCTCATGGTTCCTGATCTCAATTGTGGTCTTCTCCTGTGCTGAGACTCGAGAGTCTGTAGGAGTTTTCTTCCTTCCTCATGGGCCTTCTCTGTAGTTGTTGTTTCTATAATTTTGGTTCCTTTCCTTTTGGTTGTCTTCTAAACTAACCGGGCCTTATTTTCATCCTCTCAACTTTTTGGATCCCATAGCAAGCCATCTATGGAAGATCAATTATGGCTCTGGATGTCCTTCCACTTGTTGTACCTTTCTTGTGCAGGCAGTCATTAAACAACCTGCATCTTGGCAGATTCTGCATTTGAAGATTGTACTTCCATAGTCATCTGGCTGGGTTCATTGAGATCCTTTCAAATTTAGTTCAACCATATGAGGCATTCCTTTGTTGATAGTTCTATGCATGTTCAGGTGCAATTGAAGATTTTACTCTCCTCGTTGGTCTTATGAAATTTTATAAATTGACCTAAGAAATATCTGAACTCTTCCATAAGAACTACTCTTTTACATTACCCCATAAAGAAAGGAGAAACAGAACGTCAAGGTCTCACATTCACAGTAATTTCAAGAGTACCTTCTCTACAAGATCTCCGGATTAGCCCCGCATTCAGCTTCGATCGTTACAGTAAAATGAAGGACAACAAAAACATTGCTCGCAGAAAACACGCAGAAGAAATTCTTCGTTCAATGCCACCTCTAGATAATCTGCTCCAACCCATATTTTAACATCACCAAAAGGTTTCCTCTATTTATTTACCTCATTCTATTTCATAACATACTTTTCATATATTTCAACAACAACCAAATTTAATCAACATTAATAATTAAGCAAATATTAGAATGTCTTTATATTATCTATACATCTTATTCTAACATTTTCTTTGTTTTGCAATAGGACATATGGACTCAGAAATAGCATACCTAAGCAACTACAAGTAGAATCGAAAGCAAAAAATATGCGTCTCCAACTACGCATAAATCTCCAATGGTGTTCGGTATGCCATTATTCACCATGCATCTTCCACTAAGCAAATATTAGAATGTCTTTATATTATCTATACATCTCATTCTAACATTTTCTTTGTTTTGCAACAAGACATATACACTCAGAAATGGCATACCTAAGCAACTACAAGTAGAATGGCAAGCAAAAAATATGCATCTCCAACTACGCATAAATCTCGAATGGTATTCAGTATGCCATTATTCACCATGCATCTTCCACTAACAATATATAAATCCCCATGGAAAAGGTAACTTCATTTCCATTCATTCCAAATTCATTTTAACACAACTCACTTGCAAATTATTACTAATAAATTTCCACAACTAATTTACATATTACTAATTCTAACAAAATAAATATTTTGCAGGTCCATTACTGCTTCTTCAAGTCTTCGATGCCTCCGACATGTTTTGATACAACTTCAAATATCGAGTGACAAGCACAATTCTCTTTAGAATATTATATTTCTTCTCGAACCTCTTTTATTACAATTCACTATTTGTATTTTCCATTTGAAACTTAAAAAAGGAAGTTTCAAGATCAAATACCGTTTTGATAGTTTACGTCTTCACAACCTATTCATTGTCAATGGGTTTTAACATATTTTGTTAACAAATCAATTGATTTTAATGAATATAATACATGTTTTCAATATATTTTCATATTAATTTAATTTCTCATTTGAATAATGATTTCTTAAATAACCCTATCCAAATCAATATGGATACCCAGTTGTTGTTCACGTGAATTCATTCGTTTACCTTCACATTCAACTACACAGTTTTTACCAAATACAAACAAAGGTCTCTAAACAAGTTCAATGGATATTTATGCCTACTTACATTCCATTTTATAGCCACTTTAACCTCCCAAAACTGTTTTCGGCATGGCTTCCTCAAATTAAAACTCAGAATCATCAACCCTTGCTTTCAAAAAAGACCACAAAAGCCCATTCACATTTCAATATTCTTCCACACACTATGTCTTATGGCGTTTCCTTTGCAACATTAGGTGCAAATGCTAATTTATTTCAATTTGAATATACAATATCAAGCAAGATTGTGCATTTTTTTGTTTAAAAAAGATGTTTGAAAACCCTGTTGGGCACTAGAAATCTACAACTTCAACTCAAACTCAAGGTTTTAAAAAATCTCTGTCGGATTTTGGTTAAAATTAACCAGAAAAATACCCAAAATAATGGTCATTTGGGTCTAACAAGTCAAACTAATATATATATATATAATATATATATATATATATATATATATATAAATATATATATATATATATATATATATATATATATATATATATATATATAAATAATATATATTATATATATATATTATATTCAAATTTATTTTTTTGAAATAATAATAAACTAACATAGCTATACAAATTAAATTATTATTAAATATAGAGTGACACCAATTCATCATAAGTATCACTAGAGTTATTTTAATGGATAAAATAAAATAAAAACATAAAAAACTAACTAATTAATAATTTTATTTTAAATTATTATTATTATCAATTAAAAAAAAATTAATATACATGTATACAACCTTGAAAGTTAGTTTAGTTGGTCAAGTCCTTGTGTTAAAACACTTATTCTCTTGAGAGGTAAAGAGTTTAATTCTCTTCACACTCTTGTCACACTCCATGATTGAGCCCACAGGAAACATATATACCTTTAAAAGAAATATGTAACAATATTTTTAACTATGGAGATTCACCCAACTTTAACATAGAGATTATTAATTTGTAAACAATGTTTGTTACAATGCATGGGCCAATACCATGAATTAATTAATTTAATTAAAAGGGCATAGCTATATTGAAAACAATGAGGTAGCTTAGTCCATGCCACTCAAGTTACAAATTGTGTTTTCAAAATAATTGCAAATTAATATATGAAGTGGAAAATTTGAGGAAAAATTAATTTCCTAAGAAGGGAACACAAAAATAATGGGGGCAATAACTACAAATCATGCTTTCAAAATAATTGCAAATTGATATATGAAGTGAAAAAGTTGAGGAAAAGATAATTTCCTAAGAAGGGGACACAAAAATAATGGGGTGCAATAACTCCTCGTAGGTATATTTACTTACATCTTGTTCTTGTCTATTTTATGGGAAAATACTTCTTAAAGTATGGTGATGGTAAATGTGTTATTGCAAATTGATATATGAAGTTTAAAAATTAGGAAAAATTAATTTCCTAAAAAGGAACACAAAAATAATCGTGGGAAATAACTAATTGTAAGTATATTTATTTACATATTTTTCCTGTCTATTTTCTAGAAAAATACTTCTTAAATTATGGTGATGGAAAATATGTTATTTAGGTTAGTTTGAGATATTCTCAAGAATGTTAATTTTGTGTGATTTTCCTATGATGTTTAACAATGAAAAATCACTACATAGATATCTAAAAATCATGGCATGAATACTGCAACTGTCTAGAAATTATGGTAGAAACAATTGAGGCAAATGTCGACGGGGCATTGTATTATGCAAGTACTGCAATAAGACCTTCAAGTTATGGTCGAATCAAATGTGTGAAAATTGATACTTTCAATAATATTGAAAAATAAATATTTTTTGTCAAATTTAAACATTATAACTTGCATTGGCCAATGTTAAACTAATAGTGGTCTATAAGAAAATTGATTGATATGGGTCTAATAACTCTCAACCTTTGATTTATGAATACTGGTAGATAATCCATATAAATTAAATGGTCAATAAATTCCATAGGAATCAATCCATGATAAACATCAAAACACTTACTCCATGGAGATTCTTAACATGTAAATAGGCTTTGTTGTAATAACATGAGTCAATACCATGGCTTGTCAATATCATATGTTCAAAAAATCATAACTCATTTCATATCATATTGGTTCATATGACCTTCTTTTAATTAACCAATTTAATTAAAAGGGGAAAATGGCATAATTACTTTGTAGATAAATCTCAACTTTTAATTTGTGACTACTAAAAATATTCTAGAATATTTCACAGAGGATAAATCCTTGCCATCCACCTAATAATGATTTATAATTAAATTAAATTATGGAAATCTTATATTAAAATAGAATGTCTATCTGGATAAATAAAAATATTTCATGAAAATCAAATTCCTACCATCGACATAATAATTATTAAATATTATTAAAATAACTAAAATATTATATAAAAAATATAAAAATATTTCTTTATGATAAATTTTAAAATATTAAAATAATTTACACTCTCATTGGTTGGGCGATGAAGCTTTTTTACCGATTAATTTCCTGAATGGGTGAGCTACTGCAAATAAGTACTTTTATTTAGCAGATCTTGTGTGATTTCTATAATGAGATAGAATGGAGATTTCTTTTTAAATGTATTAGTGTAGATATAAATGGTTCATGAAATGACACTAATGATATTTTATTAATGCAAGTTGAATGTTAAAAGTTATCACAGTAGTGATTCTATATAATTTTTCTATTTATTTTCTTTACAGTAAGGTTCCTTGGAGACTTTTTAACTTTTGAATGATAAAAAATTACTAGTCTTTGTATAGTGATAGTACTAGTAGGACTGTGTGAAGTTTGTTAATATGCAGATGAAACTTGTATTAAGAGTGAATAGAAAGGAACGATTAAATAAAGAGAAAACCCTGGCTCAGTACATGAGCACCAAATACAACAATGAAACCCAAATGAATGTGATTGGGTCGTCACTCAAATAGTCCTTTCAACCAAAGTTCAATTGTTCAGACCGGTCTTGAGGGTCGTAGTTTTGTCTCATATTGATTCTCGACAATATAATTTGTATTCGGTGCATAAAAGAGACTTAAGGGACCTAAAATTTAATCAATGAAAACTAAGAAAGTATAACGTCGTGAGACGCAGGTTAGCCTAGAAGGCCGAGCCTTTTCTAGCAGTTAACCAGAAGTCGCAACCCAGGGTTTTCTATCTCATTAACAAACTTAATCATGAATATCAAAATACCAATATAATAATTATAACACAAACTTGAACATTTTCAAAGATACATAATCTACAACCTGGAATTGAGTAATTACACAAACTCTAGTGTGTAGTAAATAACAAGAATTTATTACCAATAGAATCAATTATTGTTAAATATGCATGAAAACCTTGAAAGAAATACCAGAGTAGAACCTATGTGAAGTAATGATGCAGGAACATCAAGACCATTTTCATTTGTAAATATGTGATAAAAGAGGGGCGTGATAATTTTTAATATTTTGTTATTTTAATAAAATGGAAAGTAAGGATTATGTAAATATTCTTTTTCTAAATAAAAGGATATGAGAGAAATAGTTTAGGAGAAAAATTTGGGATAGAATTTCTATGTTTTTCAAGTTAAAATTAGGATAAGAGTGGAGAATAAAGCTTCACGCTTTAAATCGTTATGTAAAAAGGAAAAAGCCTGTTTTTGTATTGGATAAGGACCAAAAAGGCCTATCCTTAATTAGAAATAAAGAGACAACAAAGCATTGCATGAGAGACAGAGAGTGAGATTGTGAGTGAGAGTGTGAGTAGAAGAGCGGGGGTTTCTACTTGGAAGCCTTCGAGTAGTTTGTACAGGGCCAATGAGTTAGAAATCAGGCCAAGAAAGGAGATTAGTATGTAAGTGCTATGTGTATCAATGCAAAATTTAATTTTCTGAAGATTATGTCTCATTTCTAAGTTATGGTTGTGCAATTAAATTTTGTTGGTAATTGATTGACTGTCTCAGAGGGTGCATTAATTTTAATTGTGAAGCTGGGTAAATCGATCACAAATTTGGATCGATTCTATATAATGAAAAATTGCATATAAATCGACTTTTGTAATCGCTAGTTGAAAGAGGCACAATTCTTGTCTTAACTCTGGAATTATATATGTTATGAAATCATTGCATAAAAGATGATTGAAATTCGATTTGAGGGAATCAATACTGAGTCCGGTTTTTACAAGAGCTACTGACGTCTGAGAGACGCAGTAAAATAATCTCTGAACTTGAAGATGTATTGAATTATATGGTTTCAGAAGAATTATGATTAAACTTTCCCCTCGACGTTTTAAAAATCCAACGATTTTATGTTAGTGCTGATGCATGTATTCAACAGGTTACTGCGCTGTGTATAGAGAGTGTCAAGTTGCATTATTATCTCTGCTTGATGCCTTTACAGATGTTTGGTTTGTGCAATGATTTGATGGACTTTTCTATATGGATAATATTCTGGAATGCCCGATGTTGTAGCCATTCAATCATTTTCCTCGCAATTCATGTCTGTGCTTGAGTGTCTACGCATTCTCTAATATTAGGTTGATTTTCACACCTTCCGATAGGGGACAGTATAGCCGAGCTGATATATAATTTAGCATTGATTCTGTAAGGTTTCTAATGAAGTTATGTAGTGATTGTTTTTGGAGTGGAGGATGTTTTCAATATGTCACCATGATTCATTCAGCAATGCAATCTGAAGGAGAAGCATGCCGCGGAATTATAGATATTTTTTAGTCAGCAAGAGTGCATATGGAGATTAAGCAAATGTTAACAGCTCTCTTCCGTACTTCTGTGGATCACCTCCTAGTCGATCTCACAATCCATTAATTCATGATGTAAAGTTCATAAAAAAAAGGAGCTTCCGTGCGTGTAAATAATATTATGTGAAACTGCCGGTAATGAGGTTTTTGTTGGGAGGTTTCTGGAGATGCATGTTTATGAGCAGAGTGTTTAAAGATTCTGGGTATTGCATGGTCTAGCCTTTTATTAGGTGGTATCAGAGCTAGAATGCTTTGTTGAAGATGTTTGTTTTTTTTTAGAACTGAAGTGTGATGAATGATTGAAAGGAAGATCAGATTTTAAATCTGATATGTAGCATACACAATTGCAAGTGAACAAGATTGTAGAAGTGGAAAGAAGACAAGATCATACAAGATCTTAAAGGTGAGATGATTTTTTGAGTTGAAATTTATGATTGAAGTTTATGGTTGCAGAGAAGATGATGGCAGTGAACCTGGCATTTAGATGAAGGCTGAATAAGGAGGACAATTGCAGTGTCTTGAAGAGAAAAGTGAGTTGAAGAGATAGCCTAGAGAGAGCAAAGGAGTGCTCAAGAGGTTCCAAAGGCAGTGAACCAGTACTTACCAAAAGACTGAGTGAGGAGAGCTTGGTGAGGTAAGTGGCAGCAAGAGAGATTGCTGTTGCAGAGGCTAGTACAACTCATGGTGAGTGAGAAACTCATGAGGAAGCAGTCTCTCAGAGGGAGAGGGACTTTTAGAGGAAAATGAAGTCAAGGTGGTAGTGGAAGATCTACAATACCTAAAGAAGGAGCTAGCAGTAGCTCAACCCAGCATGCAACCACATGAGGTGATGCAAGAGGCAGAGGGAGTTTTTTTAGAGGAAGAAGAGGTTCAGAGAAATGCCATAGAGATGAGATGACTGCAGAAGTTCGAGAAAGAAAGATCGTAGTAATAAAGGTATAATTGTAAGTACTAGAAGAATGGCTACAAGAGCAGGAAAATCAGAAAGGAAAATGGCTCTTTCCACTGAAGGGAAAAAGAGTGATTTGGTGACAATTGCAGAGGAGGTTGAGGCAAATTGTGATTGCCTTGTCGAAAAAGGGACTTAGAGTTCTTGTGCCAGAGATGAAATTTGAAGATTCCACATGCAGATCTGATCAAAGGGAAGTGCTGAAGGAAGCAGTAAAGACTAAAAAGTCTTGTAGTTTTAAAACTGATGAGTTGTGTGTGTTTGCAGGTGCAGAGGAGGTTTCCATTGGTGAAACAGAGGAGAAGATCATTGATGATTTCTTGAGTTATTGGGTAAATCCAGATCAGCTGGATAATGTAAAACTGTGTATTTTTGTAGCTGACAATTGTGATGTGATTATAGGTTTTACTGAGGAGGACGTGCAATCTTGTGAAACTGATACAACACAAGAGGAAGTCCTTATGGATGCAGAAGAAGTGGATCAGTCTATAGCACGGATAAGTGAAGCAACAATTGAGTTTGTTAAACTTGGTGATTTTCAAACTGAAAGTTTGTGTGTGACTGCAGGAACTATAAGTGATGATCGTATGCTTCAACAATGCTACAGAGAAATTGCATTGTTGGAATATTGGTTGGAGAATCCAGAGTATGACAGAGAGATTGCAGAAGAAAGACTTCAGTGCAGTGAACAAGAGGAAAAACACATCATGGAAGCAGATGATATGAGGGAAAGACTGGTTGACAGTCTTGAGAATTCTTCAAAGGATTCTTTGGAAAGTTTGGATCAACATACTGATGTGCTGATAGTAGAGGAGGATTCAGAATAGTGTACTGAAATGTTGGTAAAGGAGTACAAGGCACTGATGCCTTATGATTTTTATTCTAACAATTGTTTTGTGAATACAGGTCTTATTGAAGATGCTGGAGAAAATCTGTTAGACAAAGAAATTGAACTGATGAGGCGGATGATGATGAAAGTATCCTGGAAGAGGCCAGTAGCGATAAAACAAAAGGAAAGCAGCAAAAGAAAGACATCAGAAGATTGTGAAAGCCTAGTCAGTGGAGCTATGCAGCATAAAGTGTGGAAACCTGGAGAAGAACATAAGAAAGAAGCAGTGGCAAGTGGAAAGTTACAACACAAGATATGGGATCCAGGCATACACAGACCGAACACATGATCAGGGGGTCATGATTAATTTTAAGGTTGGTTGTATGATGCAGGAGCATCAAGACCATTTTCATTTGTAAATATGTGATAAAAGGGGGGTGTGATAATTTTTAATATTTTGTTATTTTTAATAAAATGGAAAGTAAGGATTATGTAAATATTCTTTTTCTAAATAAAATTATATGAGAGAAATAGTTTAGGAGCAAAAATTGGGATAGAATTTCTATGTTTTTTCAGTTAAAATTAGGATAAGAGTGGAGAATAAAGCTTCACGCTTTAAATCGTTATGTAAAAAGGAAAAAGCCTTCTCTTGTATTGGATAAGGACCGAGAAGGCCTATCCTTAATTAGAAATAAAGAGGCAACAAAGCATTGCATGAGAAACAGAGAGTGAGATTGTGAGTGAGAGTGTGAGTAGAAGAGCGGGGGTTTCTACTTGGAAGCCTTTGAGTAGTTTGTACAGGGCCAATGAGTTAGAAATCAGGCCAAGAAAGGAGATTAGTATGTAAGTGCTATGTGTATCAATGCAAAATTTAATTTTCTGAAGATTATGTCTCATTTCTAAGTTATGGTTGTGCAATTAAATTTTGTTGGTAATTGATTGACTGTCTCAGAGGGTGCATTAATTTGAATTGTGAAGCTGGGTAAATCGATGACAAATTTGGATCGATTCTATATAATGAAAATTTGCATATAAATCAACTTTTGTAATCGCTAGTTGAAAGAGGCACAATTCTTGTCTTAACTTTGGAATTATATATGTTATGAAATCGTTGCATAAAAGATGATTGAAATTCGATTTGAGGGAATCAATACTGAGTCCGGTTTTTACAAGAGCTACTGACGTCTGAGAGACGCAGTAAAATAATCTCTGAACTTGAAGATGTATTGAATTATATGGTTTCAGAAGAATTATGATTGAACTTTCCCCTCGGCTTTTTAAAAATCCAACGATTTTATGTTAGTGCAGATGCATGTATTCAACAGGTTACTGCGTTGTGTATAGAGAGTGTCGAGTTGCATTATTATCTCTGCTTGATGCCTTTACAGATGTTTGGTTTGTGTAATGATTTGATGGACTTTGCTATATGGATAATATTCTAGAATGCCCGATGTTGTAGCCATTCAATCATTTTCCTCGCAATTCATGTTTGTACTTGAGTGTCTACGCATTCTCTAATATTAGGTTGATTTTCACGCCTTCCGATAGGGGACAGTATAGCCTTGCTGATATATAATTTACCATTGATTCTATAAGGTTTCTAATGAAGTTATGGAGTGATTTTTTTTGGAGTGGAGGATGTTGTCAGTATGTCACCAAGATTCATTCAGCAATGCAATCTGAAGGAGAAGCATTCCGCGGAATTATAGATATTTTTTAGTCAGCAAGAGTGCGTATGGAGATTAAGCAAATGTTAACAACTCTCTTCCGTACTTTTGTGGATCACCTCCTAGTCGATCTCACAATCCATTAATTCATGATGTAAAGTTCATAAAAAAAAAAAGGAGCTTCCGTGTGTGTAAATAATATTATGTGAAACTGCCGGTAATGAGGTTTTTGTTGGGAGGTTTCTGGAGATGCATTTTTATCAGCAGAGTGTTTAAAGATTCTGGGTATTGCATGGTCTAGCCTTGCATCAAGTAAGAGAATGATTTAAATTATTATAGCTATAAAATAACAAGAACTTTTTCTAGTAGTCACTCGGTGAAACTTAATCCAAAAGAAAGCATAATCTTCTAAAAATAAGCGTTAATAAAATGAGTGTCATGAGTTATTGTAAAAGCCCATAACTAAAATAAGTAAAAGTGCCCAAAAAGGGTTATGGCCTTCACGAAAAAGAGAAATAAATGATGCACCATTTACATAATGACTCTATCATAAAATTGGCCTTTATCTGGTCCGAGAGAAACCAAAATGAGAAAACCATGTACCATCAAGTGGAAAAAAGAGATGTTTAGGAGAACTTGAGAAAGAGGCGTTTCCATATCGGAAATCTAAACCCTGGATGCAGAAGCAAGAAACCCAGACTCGTTTGATCTAACCTATCAACGCAAGTGCGGTCAGTTGTAATCCCCTACGAACCAAAAATAAAGAAATTTCATGGCTTAATCCAAAGGTAAATTGATAATACCTAGTTAAGTCACTTAACCCGAATGTTCCCCAACAACTTAGTCCGAAAGATGAACCTCATTAGTAGGTTCGAAACATTGACCAAAAAATAATTAATATGAAAGCAAGTTTTGAACAAAAACAAACTTATGAGAATAGTTGAGGCGCTATTAAATTGACGAAGGAATAAAAACTTCTAACCCTTTCCCAAGAGTTTACCTTCATTCATTAAGTTGTGGGATAAGATAGAGTGGAACCCTCAAACAACAATAGGCAACAGCCTTTGTGCAACCTTGGGTGGTTGTAGTCGGAAGGGGGTTCTCCCATTCTTCCTCTGGAAATCATTGAGCAGAGGGGTAGCAAATTATGGTACTAGAGTAACCAGAGAATAGTGGTAACGGGATTAAAAAACTAATACTTGAGAGCACACTGAACCCAGAGGCAAGCGCGTTCATCAACACATACTTACCCGACGCAGAGGGTCATGGTGTGAGTGATTCCCCTAGGGTTCGATCGCAGGTCAGTGATGGTTTGGAGAAGTCGAGCACGTGAATGGGAATGAGTGTGGTCGAGGGATGGGGGTAGAACAACATAAACTTTGAAACATGAACTCATACGATTACCCATTTTTTTAAGGTAGAAAAAAATCAATCACTTTGGAAAAGTGTTGAGCCAATATATATATATATATATAATATATATATAATAATATATATATAATATATATTAAAACATGTTTTTTTAATGTACATAATAATTTTTTAGAATGTTAGTTGATTTGCCACGTTTATTTTAAAATTATTGATTCGGCATCGGGCCCTTTTTTTAGAAGGCTTATTCTTTTACTTTAAATTTTCTAATGTATTAAATGTGAATAATTTTTACTAAATTAAAAAAATTTTGTAGTCCTCTTCTGCATATTCTTTTGTTTTTCTTTTAATTTTTTTTTGTAGTGAGATCTACATTTTTTTCATAGTTAAAGAAAAAGTTGATATTTTAAAGTTTCGATATTCTACATATTTATATATCGTTAATTAATTTTTCAATGCACATCAAATAATTGTCTCTAAAAAAAAAAGAAAATTAACATTTGACATAAAAATAAACATTTTGAACATAAATATAACAAAAAAATTACACATTTTGATAAATTTTTGCTAGAAATGACATGTCAAAATCACAATTTTTATAGGAAAAGTTTAACAAAAGAATGGTTAAATAATAGTTTTTTTATGAATTTCATGTTAAATAATAATATTAATCATATTTTTTTTCAAAAAATAATGATTCACATAAAAATTAAAGCGAAAATCACATTATACAAATATTGAACATATAACAACATTAATTGAATAATTACTATTCTCATAAAATGTCAAAGTCAAAACATTACAAGTGTAACTAATTAATCATTACAAAAAATGAGTTTGATTTCCAAGCATAACCTAAATTTAATCAATAATATCATGTAATCCAAGCTCTTCATCTTCTAAAGCTTCATTGTTGTCGTCTTCCACAATATTTTCTACTTTAGTTTTCTCATTGTCCTCTTCTGATGGATCTTTGATGTCTGTAAATCTCCCAATGTATGTCATTCCAATCATTCCATCTAATGGTGGTTGAGGTTCCTTTGCTTTTTTTTCCACATGTGATTCATTAAAATCCGGACCCAATTTCTTGCATTGCATCTAGAAGAAATCGAAGATAATTAATTCTTACTGAATAAATTTGCATTGTATTAGGTCTTTTTCAATGGCAATGAAATTTCTTATTTTTTGTAGGCAACATGCTAGTGTTGTACCTAATTATCAAGCACAAAATAAATAATGAAGTAAGTTAGTATAATCACATATAGATTAATAAAGAAGATATTGAAAATCAATTTTATATAATAAAACTTACCTAAGCCTAAGAATAAATCCAGAACCCAATCTCCTTTATTAGAACATAAGTTTATAAGATAGTTAATCAATGACTGCCATTTTTTATAAATGTTAACTATCTCTCATTTTGCTTCTTTATCTTCATATGTTAGTTTTCCTACAATAGCATCATAAACCAGTACTTGGCTATGACTCTTGCCATTTACCCAATTAAGAAGCATAGACTTATAACTATCATCCTTTGTTCAACTTTCAACATGGATGAACTCACAATCACTTATAATTGGTTGATCTTCATAGTTAATAAGATTTGACTTCTTCTTGTAACATGAAATAGTAAAAGTTCAATTAAATTGTATATAAATGAATTTTTTAACATTAATCAAACATACAATTTCAACGTCTTACCATGTAAGTTGCATCCTTGAGTTTGATTTCCCCTTGAAACTTGCCAATAACATTGCCAATTATATATATGAATGTAATGTCACAAATATCCATAATGGTGATTATCTGACTTCTAAAAATATCGCAACCACTTTACTTAGAGCTTGATAAGTATAAGGGTCAATATCATAGTCAATGTTTGGGATATTGAAACCATGGGGAATATCTGCAATAACTAGGGAATAATCCCTTTTAGGTATGAGTTTAGAAACTCCTTTACAATCACCTTGTATTATTTGATATTGAATAGTGTCAATTCCATTCCAAATTAAATGAGTAAGAGTTGGATTAAGTTCAACATTACTAAGACGTTTCTTTCTCAGTCTTTCGATCTTAATTTTTTCAATAAAGCTTGTAAAACTATATAGTGCTCCATTTGCATCCTTCTTCATATCTAATAAAATAAACAAATATATGTATAAGTTATAAAATAAAAATAGTATACAGATGAATAAAAATGAATGTATAAATCAACATATATTTTTAAATGCATGATAAAAATATTTTAGTGTTGATGTAGAACTTGAATATAAGTAGTTGCATATAGTATCATCCCAACTATCTTCATTCAACAATTTAACCATTTTTTCTTGTATTTTCATGTAAACCTTATGACTAAATAGATAAAGTAAAAGAATTTAATATAATGATATGTATAACAAATACTACCAACAACATTATGTTATATTTAAAAGAAAATTATAATATAGAAATATGTAAAAACAATTAAACAAACAAACTTTTGAAATTCCTCACACATTTTGTCCAATGATAATTCCCCTGACTTCACACGAGATAATATTTTTTTGACAAGTTTTTCATCCTTCACACCTTGAAATCCTCTCCAAGGTGTGATAGTCATATCTTCTAGAAGTTTCTTCATTTTAGGAATGTTGGAAATAATACTGAGAGGGGGGTGAATCAGTGTTATTAGATCACTAATTTATTCAAAAACTGATTTGTATACGCTACTTCAGCTTAGTGAACTAGCATGTATACACTACTATACTTAATGTAACCAGAATATATGTAGAGATCTTTTGATTTACCCAAATTATCATACATTGAACTTTAACCAGTATATTAGGAATTCAATAGATAGTGCAGTAAAAGCAGAATAAAGCATCACACATAAGCAACACAAATGAACAACAAGATATAAGATGGAAACCCAATGTGAGTGAAAACCACCTGCTGCTGTCATCTCTATCTTCTTTTAATAATAAGAAAAATCTATTTACAATTTTGTATTGGTGCAGCCTTATACTAGTACGCAGGCTTCTACCTGAGGGCTACAACCTTCTCTCGTTCTCCAGCTTCTACTGGAAGGGAGCTACAACCCCCTAGCTTTTGTACTAGATGATATGTTTACTAGTACGTAGGTGCCAACCTACAGAAGGCTACCACCTTCTCTTTTCTTCCAAGGACTACGTTTCATAAATTTTTAGACTGGATCCATCAACAACATCATTCAATCATCAAATACATCTGCATCAACCAATCACCTTTTGAACCATCCACAACCGAATCAATCATTCAGTTAGACAACCCATCAATCTGATTATTCAGAGTACTATCACTAGATTACAGTATCTAGAACCCAAACCAGAACCCATAACTCTGCAACAATAAACAACAGCAAGTAAAACATATTTTATAAGGTATACGCTACTTCCATGTGTCGAACCTGCATGTACACATGCTTTCCTCAAAGCCAAATAGTGTATACATTTGCAAATATAAATTGTTATGCTTTTAACCTGCAAAAGATACCCAAATACAGAATATGCGAAGAAAAATACCCAGAACATAGAATAGTGAGAGTCAACAGCAAATACTTTATTATTCAGAAGCAATGTTCATTGGCCTCTTCGAGGGGGCAACCTCCAATAGAGCAGAGCTCGATTCAAAAACAAGACACACGATGCTCCTCGCAGGGAGTCTCTATCCTTTATATATGACTCATACATGTAATACCATGGATCAATACCATGGGTTTTATTAATACCATCTACCTAATACTAGGCCCATTTGCAACTAACTGTGGTCTCGTAATAAATAGCGGGTTAGCCACTTACAATTATTTATATGGGCTTTATTGACTCTTTATTATGACGTGATCCCACTACATAAATAAGGGGGTTAGGGTGGGACCCTAACATTCCCTCCCCCTTAATAATAGCCTTGTCCTCAAGGCTGAAGCTATGGAAACTGCTGAAGAATAGTGGCTGGTTCCCAAGTTTCATCTTTCAGAGAGGTGTCTTTCCACTTGACGAGGACTTCCTTAATCACTCGGCCATGCAGGGGTCATTCTCGTGTGTCCATGACCTGTTCAGGTTGGAGCCAGATTGACCCTTGTTCATCCAATTCAAGTAGACTAGTTTGAATTCTGCAATTTTTCCCAATCACTTTCTTGAGGCATGAGACATGGAAAACTGGATCGATTTTTGCCGTAGGTGGCAAAGCCAACTTGTATGCTACTTTTCCAATGCACTGAAGTACTTGATATGGTTCGTAGAATTTTGGAGATAGTTTCTGACAACCCTTGTCCTTGAGTGATGTTTGCTTATAGGGTTGCAACCTCAAAAATACCTGATCCCCTTCCTGAAATTGGTGCTATGAGCGATGTTGATCTACCTGTTGCTTCATGCGGTTTTGATCTTGATGAAGATTCTCTCTAAGATGGGCGAGCATGGTTGAACGACTTTCTAGGAGTTGATCCACTGCTTGTACCTTTGAGCATCCTTTGATATAAGAAGTAGGGGAAGGTGGGAGTTGACCATATACTGCTTCATAGGGAGTCATTTTGGTGGTGGCATGATAGTTGGTGTTATACCACCATTTAGCCAGAGGTAACCACTGAACCCATAGATGTTGCTTTTTTGAAGTGAAACACCCAAGGTAGGTTTCCAGACATTTGTTGATGGCTTCAGTTTGACCATCTGTTTGTGGATGATAGGAAGTGCTGACTTTTAGATGGGTGCCTTGTAGTCTGAAGAGTTCCTGCCAAAAATTACTGGTGAAGATCGGGTCACGATCGAACACAATAGAAGTGGGCATGCCATGCAATTTGAAGATATGATCCATGAAAGATTGAGCGACCAAAGTCGGTGTAAACAGATGGGGTAGGGCGCAGAAATGAGCATACTTCGAAAGTCTGTCCACAACCACCATGATGACTGACTTGTTTCCGGACTTTGGAAGACCTGTAATGAAATCCATATAAACCTCCGTCCATATTGATGCCGGGATGGGCAATGGTTGTAATGTTCCTGGTGCTTTGACGGTCTCCCCTTTGTGCCGTTGACATACATTGCATTCTGCTACAAAAGTAAGGATTTCCTTTTTCATGCCTGTCCAAAAAAATGATCTTTTAGTGCGAGCATACGTCTTTTGAAAGCCTGAATGTCCTGCAAGGGGGGATGAGTGCAATTTTTCCAAAATGCGACTTTTGAGGCTGGATGTTGGTGATATTACAACTCTATCCTTGTAGTGAAGAATCTCATTCTGCCACGAGTAGCCCTTGGTGGGATTTGGATCTGCCTGCAATTGAGAAATGAGTTGGGAGAGCCTGGGATATGAAAACAATTCCCTGCGAGCCTCTTCAATCCATTCCAGAATGGGAAGGGAAATTGCTAGCAAGGTGCTTTCTTCCTGAAATTGGCGAGATAATGCATCTACTACCCTATTTTCTTGCCATTTTTTGTAAACGATCTCATAATCATATCCCAGCATTTTGGCAAGCCATTTATTTTGTTGTGGGGAGGATAGGCGTTGCTCCAAAAAATATTTAAGACTGTGATGGTCTGTGCAGATTTGGAAACGTCGCCCCAGTAAGTAAGGTCGCCAGGTCTCTACTGCATGTAAGATGGCCATCATTTCCTTCTCATATGTAGATTGACCCAGATTCTTCCCACTTAGTTGTTGGCTTTTGAAGGCCAAATGTCGACCTTCCTGCATTAAAATTTCCCCAATACCTATACCCGAAGCATCACATTTAATGACAAAAGATTTGGTGAGATCCGGTAGTGCTAAGACTGGACTGGAACACATGGAATGTTTGAGAGTTGTAAATGCCTGTTGTGCATCCTCATTCCAGAAGAATGAATTTTTCTTCAGGAGTTGCATGAGGGGCTTCGCTATGCGACCATAATTTCGGATGAATTTGCGATAATAGCCTGTGAGACCCAAAAATCCTCTCAGGTTCTTCAAAGTCTTAGGTTGAAGCCAATCCTCCATTGCCTGGATCTTTTTGGGGTCCACCTTGACACCTGCACGCCCCACAATGTGGCCCAAATACTCAACTTCTTCCATGCCAAACGAACACTTGGACATCTTAACAAATAATTGATGCTTGCGGAGCAGTTGCAAAAGTAGATCCACATGTTGAAGATGTGCGGCCCAAGTGAAACTATATGAGGATGTCATCGAAGAAGACAAGAACGAATTTCCTGAGATATGGTTTGAGAAGATGGTTCATAAGGCTCTGAAAAGTATATGGGGCATTACAAAGACCGAATGGCATGAACAAGAACTCATAATGGCCTTCATGAGTTCGGAAAGCGGTTTTTGGAATGTCGACTTCCTTCATGTGAGTTTGGTGGTAGCCTAAGTGAAGATCCAGCTTAGTGAAGAATTGAGCCCCATTGAGTTCACCGAGCAAATCATCCACCACCGGGATGGGAAATTTATCTTTGACTGTCAACTTATTGAGGGCCCTGAAGTCTGGACACATCCACCATTCCCCATCTTTCTTGAGTACCATGACCACCGGTGATGAATAAGGAAATGCTGGGACGTATGACCCCTGCTTCCAAAAGTTCCTTGATTATTTTTTCTATTTCATTCTTTTGGGTGAATGGATATCTGTAGGGGTGCACATTTGGGGGTTGGGCCCCAGGAACCAAGGTGATGCTATGATCATGTTCCCCTCTTGAGGGTGGAAGCTCATGAGGTTTGTCAAAGATCGGCAGATGGTTATTTAAAATCTGTTTTATCTCCGGGTGAATTGGCAGAGACTTAGTTTCGACTCCCTGGATAGCATTAAATTGAGTTATAACTCCATGATGTCCCTTTTTTAGAAACTTTTCCATCCTATGTGAGCTGATGATAGAGGGGGCTCCCGCCTGGAGTCCACGGAGGGTATGTGTGGAGTTTGTCTGCTTAAAACTCATATATAACTCCTCGAAATCCATTGTGATTGGCCCCAGAGTGTGAAGCCATTCAACCCCTAGGACATTGTCGCACCCACCCATGTGTATTGCAAACATGTGGGTCTTCAACTGATAATCCCCCATTTGAAGTTTGACATTTTCACATCAGCGGCCCTTTCACAATTTCATTGTGCCCCCACTACAATTTGGACTTGGAGTTAGAAACTGCTCGTACAAAACAATGCACTGCTTCTGCGACTTTTTGATGGATGAAATTATGTGTACTTCCACTATCAATCAGAACTACTACTGGGCGATGTTTAATAAAACCTCTGATTTTGAGAGTTTGAGTTGAAGAAATCCCTGCCAGAGCATGCAGTGAAATAACTGGTTCGTCAGGGACATTGTCCTTTTGGTTATCTTCTTCTACCACCTCAGGTTCCTCAAGTGGTGGATCTTCCTCCGATGAGCTGTAATCAGTGGCATCAATTTGATAAAATTTGGGCTCCTTGCATTAGTGACCTGGGGAGTATTTTTCATCACAGTAGTAACATAATCCCTACTTTCTTCTTTCGGCCATTTCTACTGGTGACACCTTTTGAACCTTAAGTGTTTAAGTCGTGTTGTGAGCCTATGTGGTGCGACCGTTGGTGGTGAAATTTGGGCAGGTGGCCAGGGCTACTAACGCACGTTCCACGTTACGAGCTACCTTGCAAGCCTCAATCCATGTGGGAGGGTGGTGCAGTTGGATGTGGGCTTTTATGGCCTCTTTAGGACCGCTGATAAAACATTCCGTGTAGAATACATCTGAGAGACCCCTAGTGCGGAAGGCTAAGGCTTCAAAGGCTGTAATATATTTATCCACTGTGCCCGTCTGTCGGAGCTTAGTAAGACGACCCAAAAAAGCAGATTCCTGGTCAAAGCGGTCTCTAAGAGCTTTTTTGAATTTTTCCCAAGTCCTAAAAGTTGTATTGGAATGTTGATGCCATTCCCACCATTGCCACCTTTCATTATCCAAGTACATGCTCCCCACCATAAGCTGAGTCTCATCATCTAGGATGTTATTCAAATTGAAATACTGCTCCATTTGTGCTATCCATGCCGCTGGGTGAGAACCATCAAATTTATGCATATCCAATTTGGGAGGTCTCGAACGGGATTATTGTTTTTGGGAGCCCCAGAGGTGAGGAGAATGACTAGACTCACCCTCACTGTGTCCATTTCCAATATTCTCTTCCTCATGGGCTACCTCCTTGCCCTTCTAGATTGCGTTCGGGACTAATACTGTTAAATTGTCAAGCTGAAATTGGATGGATTGCAAGATTTGTTCAAGTTTGTCCATCCTCTCATTGGCCATTGCTTGGGCTCTAGTTGCTACCATGCACTGACCTTATGCTTCTTAAAATTTGGGACCGCCAAAAAAAAATTTCACTAAGAATTGAATAGTACCACTGTGCTCAGCTCGTCGTCCTAATTTTGATGGGCTAGATCACCAATAAGCGCCCCGGGAGATCTCAGACTTTTTCCTTCTTTTTTTTTTTTTTATTTCAGAAAACTCCTAATGGAGTCTTACTCCTTCCTTAGGAATACTGCAGTCACCGAATCCTCAAAATGTTAATGCTGTCCAAAGTCCTGCAAAAATCATGCTCCGGTATAGGAACCCCACACAACTACTTAGATCAGGTGGATCTGAGAGATTTGAATGGAGGAATAGATTGTTGCTGCGGATCTGATGGATTAGCCGTACCCTTAGCCGTACAACCCAGCTACCCTATCGTATGGGCGAGTAATATCTCCTAGTGTTGTTCTCGGTGTATTGTAGCAGCAAGACGACCGACTGTTTAGCTATCGCTAGGTTGCAGAGGAGCTAGGGGGCTTCCGATATACCCAGAAGGTACGTGGAAGACAGTTCGTACGCGTTTCTGTCTAATGCGCTACTACTCGAAGGGGTACCCACAGGGGTTACAAGGGAGTCCAACAAGTGTGACCACCTCTTGTATTTCCTGCGTGCATGCCTCCCCAAATCCGCAGGTTTATGTGCTCAACGACAAATCCTGTGGTTTAAAGATGCTGGAACACGTCTCTAGCCAAAAAAAAAAAATTGCTAAGAAATGGAGATCCCACCGACCCTAGAAAGAGCTTTGATACCACTTGTTATGCTTTTAACCTGAAAATACAGAATATGCGAAGAAAAATACCCAAAACATAGAATAGTAAGAGTCAACAGCAAATACTTTATTATTCAGAAGCAATGTTCACTGGCCTCTTCTAGGGGGAAACCTCCAATAGAGCAGAGCTCAATTCAAAAATAAGACACACGATGCTCCTTGTAGGGAGTCTCTATCCTTTATATATGACTCATACATGTAATACCATGGATCAGTACCATGGGTTTTATTAATACCGTCTACCTAATACTAGGCCCATTTGCAACTAACTGTGGTCCCATAATAAATAGCGGGTTAACCACTTACAATTATTAATATGGGATTTATTGACTCTTTATTATGACATGATCCCACTACATAAATAAGGGGGTTAGGGTGGGACCCTAACATAAATTCAGAGTTATGTTGCTATTCTAGACTTTAGTTATACCAAGATCATATCATTTACAGAATAAAATATGCGTCAATATTCAAATCTAGAATATACATTAGCTTCAACACAAAAGATAGTTCAATTTACACCTTAATATCTCGATTCATCATTAGATGTGATTCCTTATCATCAGCTAAGGTTCATCGTTGGTTCAGATCCAGCTATGCACCATAACCCAATAACCTGCATACTAGATCTCACACTTCATTAGATATTCAATACTTAGACACCTTTCCCTAATGAGCTTCTCCTCCTTTTATGGTTTGTAGGCCTTTCTCAATACCATGGACAAAAACCACTTAGGACCAATACGTTGGATCAAAATACCTAGGGTCAATACCTTGGACCCGATACCTTAGACCAATACTATGGATCAAAATACCATGGACCAAATACTTTGGAGCAAAAACTTAGTTTTCCAAGGTTTATGCGCTTTTCCTTTTGTGAAAGTGCATGTGTACGTATACACAACTTGTATATAGTGAACCCATGTGTATACACAACTTAGCCAATGGTTAACCTGCATATACCTCTCTTTCTTCATTCTGTGAAGTCTGATCTGTAACTCTATGCTATTAACCTACTATATTGTGATATGTCATCTGAGTGGGTTGCCATCAAGGACAACACTTGTGTCATAATGCCAATAAGGACCTGATTTATTTTTATTACATATCAATGGTTTAAAAGTTCTAACCTTCTAGTTTTTTAATGCCAATGTTCTCCCACATGCTAAAATCTCATTAATAAATTCCCATATCTCTCAAGTTCTAAATTCCAACTAGAAAATGTTATCAATACCTCTGAATATATCATAATGTACTTTACCACCTTTTAAATTGATTTTTTCCTCAATTTGATAGCCTATTTCCATACAACATTCCTTCCAAAATTCTAGACTAACCTTTGTTTATCCCCACCACATTTTTTTGCAAATTCATTATGAATAAATCTAACCCTTTGGATGAAATTCATAGACACCCTATACTCATTATCTGTATTACGATCCCATGCTAAGAACTTTGCTTTTGTATTTGACAATCCAGCATAAATGATACATTTGATTGTTTCAAAAGATTGGTTATTGGGATATTCCTCCATCAATTGCCTTTGAACTTCTATAGAATGGTTCCCCCCAAGCACATAATAATTGTATTCAAAACATTTTGACTTATCAAATTCTTCTTTGTTGGGAACTTGAACTGGATCAACAAGAAGCACATAATCAACCACATGAGCATATGGATTTTACCTCATCAATGTCTTCAAGTTGTGAACATGCAGGTGTTGTGTCTTTCTAATTTGATATTTAAATTGTCCCTCACTTGGCTTATAGATTTGTCTGACATTAAGCTGCAATGTACGACCAACCTCAATTAAGTTTGTGTTTGTTAAGCGATGTCGAATGGAATTTTATTTTGTTTTAATAATGTCATCCTATAAATCAGCTCCTAGTTGAATTATTTCCTTACTTTCTTTTTAATTTTCACTAGGATCTTCACTGTTGGCTTTGACCTTTTGAGAATGATCAACTTTTATTTTCTTCCTCCTCTTTTCTTCTAGATAATTAACATCCTCATCATCAACTAGAACAGATACATCCTTGGGCATTTTAACTTTTGTTCTTTTATGGCTCTTCTTCTTTTTAACATCAATTCTAATCTCATCCTCAGTAATGACAACATATTCTTTATCTTCAATTTCAAATTTCTCCTCTTTAAAAGTAACATGTCTAGCTTTGCTAGATTTATCCATTATATGTATTCTTTGTTGATCCCTTGGATGTAGTTTTGTAGCATCATGAATTACTTTTTGTTTGTTTGTTTGTCATATCTTCTTCTGATCCTAAGTAGAAATTGTTGATAACATTCATAATATTTTGCTCTATAAACTAAATGCCTCCCAACATAATTGAAATATTTTCAATTAAATTCTGTCAAACAAAATATCATATGTCAATAAAAACTAAGTTATAAAAGATATAATGATACAGTTACAATAACGTAAAACACATAAATATAAATAACAATACTTACGATATCTTGTGCAATCTTATTTATGATTTGTTTACACATCTTTGTAGATTCATCTATGGTATCATACATTGAAAATGCAAACTGATATCTAATCTTGTCATGTGACTTGGGCGGTTTTTTAAGTACATAAACAACTTTAGTATCTGGTATCAAACACATGTCTAATACTTTTCTGAGCACATCATAGCTTCCACATTCGTTAGGGATATCAAAAAATAGATATATTTGTAGATTTTGTTCACCTTATCTATATTTCTCAAACTATATATCTTTTGTATGTTTCACTTCTTTTGATTACTTCCAGTAAGAAATCAACTTCTTATCCATTGAGGAACTTGATAGATTTGTGGTTATTAGCTCAGGTTTGGTTCGTTCAATAGTATTTTTTGAGGATCCACCTCTAGTTTTAGTTGTCTTTGTCTAAAAAGATTCACAAAAATCTTCTCATTAGGGGGTTTTTGAGGTCTAAAATGGGCCTCCTAAGGAAATTATAAAATAATAGTGAAAATAATAAAATAAGATTAGATGACATCATCAAATTTTAGAGGAAAAGAGAAAAAACTATTTTTTCAACTCATATTTTCAACTTATATCCTGATGGGTTTACTCAAATTTCGAGCGAAA
>APFE030108045.1:0-76439 GCA_000404065.3 Pinus taeda
TAGCCACACAGGATACAATACTCGGTCTACTGAAAGTACGGAATGAACATCAGGGATGAAAGGTAAAAGAGAATCATTCCATCATGCTGACAAAGAGGAGAAGTGGATCAGTGGGATCCCGGAGCAGTTAAGAATTCCTAAGACATGCACTCATATGTGAAAGAAGCAGGGTAAACCAGATCATTTAAGAATACAAGCTCATAACTGTTTCTGAAGAAAACATTGAGAAATGCAGAAATTGAACTTAAGGTGTAATGAAACAAATCTTAAGCTATTCTTTTTTCTTGCACTTTAGCAAGGCAAAAAGGTGATAAAAAACATAAAATAACAGGGAAGAAGAACACTTATTGGATCATGTAGAGACACAGGAATTCCGTGATCATTCCTTGGCCAAGAGAAAACATCAAGTTGTTTCGCAATCCATGCTTTCAGCAGTCTTTGATTATGGAAAAATATTACAGTTACAGTGCGAGTCTTTGCTAAGAGAAAATGCTAGAAAGAAGACTGACCAACAACTACTACCAACCAACCAACCCCTCACAACATTGCTTAGGGTGGTATTTATAAACAAAATATCGGAAAGACATCATTACAAGTGACCTTGACAGGTCTGCTTAGAACTTTTCAAAAATCTAAATGCTGCTGGAATTAAATGCAAGTAAATCTTTTTGGTTGCGCTGGGCAGGTGGATCGGAACAGGTGACGAGGTGGCCCTTGGGGACCAGATGTGGTGCTGCTGGAGTGAATGTGCTTCGGGGCTGCAGTTCGGCTTTGGTGCGAATTGAATGTGCAATAATTATGATTTGAGAGCTTCAAGTAATTTCGCTCTCCTTCTATGAATCTGCTGGAAGATATTCAATTTTCTCTTGCTTTGGGCCGCTGCTCAAGATATTCTCTGATACACTTGCCGCTACATTGATGGTTTCCGCCGTCGACTGATACTCTTTGACACGCTTGATGCCTGCTGATTTGATCTTATACACTTTAAACTATGTGACTGGTCTGCTGTTGTCTTCAAACCGGATCCTTTGGCACGATTGGGCGATTTTCGGGCTCTTTCGACGCGCAGTGGGCTCAGCAATCAGAAGATTCCCTAAAGATTCCTCGAAATGGCCTATTTCCCGTAGCGAAGCGCGTATTCGCGCATCAGAAACTGCCTCCGTTTCTTGATCTGGAGCTCCGAAGTGTGATTTTTCTCCCTGCGTGAAGCTTTTTCGGCTTTTCTGGCTGCTGACGTAAGCATGGCGTCGGCTGTACGGCGGATGATGTCGGCTGCAGGTCCCTGGTACAGAGCAACGTGGTGAGATACTGGATGTACTGTGGTGAAGAGACTATCGCGATATCGCATCGGCGGGGGGGGGAGGCGAATGGATTGGACACTCGGCGTTTGTGATCTCCGATCGCCGATATCGCAATATCACATTGGCGGGGAACGGATGGGCGATGTTTTGCATGAATATGAGAGTGCGAGGTTGCGATGCGAAAACGGCTTTGAAAAGGAAAACGCAAGTAAGTGGGTGTGAAGGGCATTTGAGGTTTCAGAAGGGGTCCGACTACCTCGGGGAATTTTATACTTTGGAAGGAGTCCATCGTATCTGGGAGGTGGTTTTGGAGGTCGGGGCTCTTGCTTAGTTTCTGATAAACTGAACAATTCCTGGGAGATGTTATGGTTATTTTTCAACCAGGGGGAGGGATATTACATAGGGGAATTTTACTTAATATTAATAAGGGGACGGGAAGAATAGGGAGCTAAATAATAATGTTAGTGGTTAATATGGAGATGGTAAAAAAACGCTAAGTTCGGGAGAGCTTAGGCTGTTACAAGGGGTAGGACCATACTTTGGGAGAAAATATGGAACAACTCTGAGTAAAGCATATCTTTACTCAAGCCAGTGTTTATGGAGATGATGAAACTTAAGAGGTGTTAAGCAGATCTTGACCTCTTTAGGGGATGTTAGTTAATGATTGGGAAAAACAGAGAAGGGGAGTCAGTTATACCTCATTTGAGCTTTTATGCTTACAAATCCTTGCTGATTATGTCCTGCATGATATGATACCTGAAAACCTGGAACTGGTCAGCAATTCAACAGCCTCAGAACTACCTACCCAGCCTACTTGCCTAGCATTTTTTCTTCTTTTGTTTGGGGGTGAATTTAGACTTGCAAACCCGTCACTCATTTTTCTTTTGATGCTTTTCCTATCTACATACTACCCTTATTTCTTCCAGAGCCCAGATTAAGCTGTTGGGCTCATCTGTTTCTCTACCTATCTAAGAATCTGCTAAGATTAAACTGTTTGGACAGATTTGCAATCTCTATATTCTAAAACATGAAATTTAAACCTAGGGAGACCAAGATTAAACTGTTTGGACCTCCCTTTAATTAAAAATAGCGATACTGGGATAACTTTACAAAATTTGAAGGCAATTAAATGATCTTGAAGTAGCCTTCTTCATCTGGAGACTGTTTGAGCAAATATGGAGCATTGCAACGAGAAAATTACGACATATTTGGCCTGTGTAATGCCAATCATTAAAAATGAATACCTGCTGCAGCGGGAAGCTAACACCTTCTACAACATCAACTCCTATTTTTAGCTATATTTCCTTCATGTACGTTGATTCTTGGGTTCTCCAAGGTGTATATTGCAGTTCACAGTTGCTTGTCAAACCCTTTTTCCTAGTTACCCTTGTTTTGTTTTATTTTGTGTCTTTAATTTCTGAAATCAAATAATTGACCACAGAATAACATCCTCACCATGGAACAACTCCTTACTATAACTCAGGTTGATACTAACGGCAATAGTTTATGAGCCTACCAATCAAGGAAACCCACTTGACGATAATCCTAGTCCTTTTCCTTCTTTTGGAAATATTTGTGCTCCTTATATGGCAATGTTACCCCTTCCCAGATTTACCATTGGTTTTCCAGTTTGCTTGTTTTCGACCCCTATGGTTCCGAATTTCCAAACTTCTCCTCAACCAAGTCTCCTCCATCTGAATAATATCAACCTCAAGTTTATCCTAAAGTTGACCCTTTTCCTTCTTCACCTGTTATTTCTTCATCCATTCCTTCCTCCTCACTTGGTGAAATTCTTCATTCTAGTAACTAGGAGGCTAAGAAGAAGAAGAAAAGGATGAACAATAAGAAGAAAAATAAGCAGGGGGGTAGCGAAGAAACCATTGCTACCCATGCAAGTAGTATGGAGGAACCTTCCAATCAACCCTGCAGAGTTAAATTTTCTTGAAAGTTTTGTAAAGGTGACCACCATCTTAGAGATTATCCTGATATTCTCAAGATATTAGTAGTGTGGTACAGAGGCTCACATTGGACTTTGTCATCAGCTTCTAGAGATCATGTTGGTGATAATCCCTTGACTAGTGATAGTAAGGTCCATGGGAAAAATAGTAAAGTCAAATTTCCTTGCAATTTATGTGAAGGGAATCATCCTATTCACCTTTTTCCTTATATGGATGAAGCCTCAAAAGTGTTGCAAAACCTTACAAATTATTAGTCTCGTCTCTCGGCTTGTTACTGAAAGCTTTCTCCTAATCCTCCACTAGTTGAAGAAGTGATTGATCAAAATATGTTTCTAGTCAACCCCACTCTCTTTGAATCTGAATCCCATGAGTCTGTTCCCAACCAGCCATTTGTTGAAAAAATGACTAACTCGATTCCACCTTCAATCGATCATAATTTTCCGTTAGAGAGTGAGGATCATACCGCTCATGTTCTTCTTGTTTCTTTTGATTCTACTCGACAAGGGGGTATCTCTGCCATTCCCACAAGACCCCCTTCAAGAAAATAGGGTGTTTTCTTTGATTGGAGTCAAATGAGAGAACCTCATCTCCCTTCTTACATGAATTTTAAGATCATGGTAAAGGCGTATGATAAGAACATCCATCTCATTATTATAGATGAGGGAGATTATGTTAATATTCTATCCTCCACTACCTGGCAATTTTTGGGTTCCCCACAGCATGTGCCTACCACTCTGAATCTGTTACCATTTAATAGAAGAACTGGTCAACCCTTATGGATCTTTCCTTAGTTTCCTACTACTTTGGGAGGAAAATTTGTATGTATTGATGTTATGGTTGTCATGGACCCTTTGGACTTCAATTTTCTCCTGGGGCAAGACTATGTTTATGCTATGAACATTGTTGTGTCCACACTCTTTTGAGTGATATGCGTCCAACACGATGGAAGGATTGTGACTATCGATCAAATTTCATTTCAAGGTCTTGATTTCACTGCCAATTGTTGGGCCGTTAATATATCATTATTATTATTAGGTTTTAACACCTATTTCATCCATTTCTACTCTTCTTTATCATGTCATTTATCATGATTTATTATATAATTCCATCTTATAATGATTTATGCTCTTATGGAAAAACATTATTTCTTCTCCTTTATTTTTAATAAATTGATTATTATGCATGATTTTACCAATGATGGTTTATTAATAAATTTGTTTACCATTTTAGCCTCCAAGATATTTTCCAGATTGAGGATTTGATCATTAAATGTGCCAACGTAGAAATTCGCTGGAATAAGAAGTAACAATTCTTTATTGAAAGGTTCGGGCAAATGGAGAAGAATCTGGAAAATTGAAACATGAGTTTTGTTCAGAACAGACCAAATTAGTTTTGTATTGAGCAGTTTTCCCAAATTCAGCCCGTACTAAGAGAAACAAAAGGTTCTCTGAAGACGTTTTTTTTTTTTTTTTTTTTGCAGATTCGCTATGTGGCCATTTTCCAAATTATCCTAGTTGCAATGCCAAATTCGACCTATTCCTGTTGAATGATTGATGGAAAGATATTTCAGATATGATCTTGTTTATTAATTTATTGAGAAGAATCCAATTTTGTAATAGCAATCATATTGTAATCATATCTATTGTAACTTCTCTTTTCTCTCTGTGTATTTAAATGAGAACGGAGATCAGAGAAGATGATGATTGATTATTCATGATGGAATAGATTATGAGAGATTAAGCCAGGGATTATTAGAGATAGGATAGAATAGGATGGGAGGAAAAGGGGATTGTTGCATTACCATTGTAATTCTCAAGGCTTTTGCTGTTGTAATGATTTCATAGTTTGATGATTAATAAGTAAAAGGGTTGTTGTTCATTCGCCTTATTTGAAGTAGCCCAGCAGCATTCGCTGGCAGCTAAGGGCCTAGCCTCTAGTAGATTAAGCTGTTGCTTTGTATTATATCTTTACGATTTCTTCCGTGTGATGGTCTGGTTTCATTTCTATTTATTGTAGTCGCATCGCTTTACTGTTTCGTATTGCTAGACTTAATGAATTTCTCTGTTTTCTATGCTGTAATTGAATCGTGTTTCTGTTCACTTCCATCATAACAAGATTATTATTCATTACAACTCAAATTGTTATGCTATTCATTAAATCTCTGCTCTTCAATTCAGATTTTGCTGTTCATTACAGATTGTTGATTTACTTACATTTATAGTTGCTGTGTATTTCTAATTAATTAGCTTTGCTATTGAGTTCTATTTAAGATTGTTGTTTAATTCTAAGAATTTAGCATTACTGTTCCTTTCCATTAATAATTCATTTCCGGTATATTAGCTTTGTTGTTCAAATAGGATTTGTTGTTATCTCTTTCATGCAAGGATTTGGTTTTGCCTTTTAAATGTTATTGCAACAAGTGTGTTTGTTCCATTTCTACTAGCAGCATTATTGATTGAATTGTCATTCCTAGTTAATTGTTTTGTGTGGAGTGTAAGATTAGCAACTGTAAAGGACATTGACTATCACTGTCTAAGTTCAAAGATTGAGGATCTTGCCTATGATTGATTTTCATTTACATCAGTTGACAGAGGAAAGAGTTATTGCTACTGCATCCTTGTCTGATAATTGCTGTAATTTCCTGAGTGAATGATTTAGTTCAGAACATTTCAGTTTCTTGCTGTTCCAATTAGATTTTGTTTCCAACATTCATTTATCTTTGAATTTTTAAAGCACTATACTGCAAAACGTTACTCTTGAGCAAGTGACCGCCTAAGACTGAGTACACACTTGAAGTAAAAAAATTGTCCCTGGGTTGACAATTAATGTGAAGATAATTAGGAGTTAAAAAGACACCTTTTATCACTCAACATTTCGGCGTTGTTACCATTGTTGTTCCTTTCAAAGGAACAACACTTTCAAAGGAATAGCATTGTCGCATTTTTTTTGTTCCTTTCAAAGGAACAACACTTTTTTGGGTGTATTTTTTTGTTGTTCCTTAAAAGGAACAACATTTTTTCACATGCATTTTTTTCTATTTCTTTTAAGGAACAACACTTTTTTCATGTGTATTTTTGCTATTGGCGTGCCTTTCCTTTGTTGTTCCCTACAAGGAACATCACTTTTTCGAGTGTTTTTATTGTTCCTTCAAAGGAACAACACTTTGTGAGTATTTTTTAGAACAACCCTTCCTTCCTCTTGTGGGATTATTCCTAATTCATCTCAACCACATTTTACTAATTCCCTTTCATGGCATAAAGTACACTACTTTTATGAGGAGAAGAATTATGGATTATATTGAAGTGAGTTAATACCATTCATGTTATGATCTTTAACAAGACAACTCATTGATGATAGATTATTTTCAAAAGGGACACAATTATTTATATGCTACTTTACTGCATTATTTTCTGCTATACATGATACTAATTGATGATCTTAATACCATGTTGGTTCCTCCCTTCCTGGTTATAATCTTCTATGTTTGTAATAAATGAGATTATGGGTATTTTTCTATTGACATGTTCAACTTCTTCCACCATCCCTACTCTTAAGGAGTAATGAGGCTCCCTCTTTTTATCATAAAAATGTGTAATAACAGCAAAAAAAAATTCATAGATGGAGGATAGGGGGTCTCATTACGAGTCAGCCTACCATGTTCATAAGGCTGTAACAAAGTGACATTCCCATTATGGCCACCACACCAGGGTTATGATCCATTGGATAACCAAATTATCCTTGGAACAAGAGGTCTCATCACGAGCTAGCCTGATCACTTTTTCTACATCCCAGTGAATGGCAGTGTGGTTATCTGGTTACCATGCCAGCACACTGATCTCTTCTGTAGAACAACATTGGAACTCTCTAGTTATAAATTGAGGATCCTAGCTCATATGGGTTAAAAAGAAACCCTGCCGAGGCTTTAGACGCCTGCTGGCAGTAGAGGCTTTGCTTATGGTATTGAATTTATATCTTATCGTCAATTATTACTATAATACCCTTTTCTTATTTTCTCCTTTTATCGGAGAAGTTATTTCCTTAATTTTTTCCCTGTTTTGAACCTTTACGAATGAGAAATTGTTTTCATACCAATCGCATCATTTTCAGCTAGAATATCGTCAGTAAAGCATCTTTTTGGTATATTGTTGTCCTTTTTCTTTTTTTCGCATAACTTATCATCAATCCAAAGCGTCCTATCTCTTATTCATAACTATCTTTATACACTCTGCTCTCATTATAACCATAACTCTCACCGTCTTATCATTGATATGTGTACTCTGCTTCATTTGTTGTTGTATTGTTCATTCCCTTACCTTGCCGTCAGCACAACACCTTTCATATGCTTTGTGGTCATAGAATCCCTTTTCCAATTGGAGGGGGGAATGTATGCATTATGGGATGGTATGTGATATGATTACTGCACTCTGCCATAACTTGTTGATTTGACAAAATATTAGTATTGCATGTATACAAAAAAAAAAAAAATTGAAATTTTTGCATGCATCTTATCTGTTGTTATTCAAAACTAACACTGTAGATTCAAGAACATTGTATGCAAAATAGTGATTTGTTTACAGGAGAACAACAAGTAGGGGGGGGGGGCTCTATTCGCAACATGACCACACTATTGCAACTAACAGAAGAGGCTCGAGCAACTCGCGAACGTGAACAATTGTTCAGACATGATGTGCTTGCCTCGATTCCACCTTTTGCATCATTTTCAACACCAACTCTGCCTACATCAGCTTCAACAAATGCCAATCGATACATGTCATTCTACATTTTTTTCAGAGGTAAACCTTGAGGTAAAATAGCATAATTTTCTGATTTATTATGAATTTAGGAGAATTTCATGAAAATCCATTGAGAATTATTTATCATCATTCATTCCACATCTTTACCACTTCCCATTTTTCAAAGACATATCATCTTTCAGTTTGGGGGAGTGTTGCTTTCATTCCTTTCTTTCTTATGACCATGTCTTTATCATCCATTGATCTTCTTATTCATTCTCGACACCCCCTTATTCTATGTTGTTTTACACCAAGCATAGAATTCAACAGATGGTAGTGACCACCTCAATTTGTTTTCTAGCATTGCATGAGGGCATGCTAATTCTTCAGTTTGGCGGAGGCATTGCTATGCATGATGGACGTTTTCTACTTTCTTTCTCATTTAAGGCATGCAATTTCATTTTTATACAGTGCAAAAATTGTTTTCCATATATTTTTAAAACTATGAACCCAATTCTTGTGATTTCTGGAAAACACAGACGTATAATTAAAATACACAAACCCAGATAATTTCAAGTTAAATTAGTTCATAAAATTTCGGAAATCGTGCACTATCACCTACAACCATTTTGTTTATATCTCATGATCCATGCATCGAAACGATCTGATTTTTGGATTATAGAAGCATTGATATAGTCTAAATCTTCTTGCAAAATTTCAGTAAAATATGGTTTGTAGTTTTTGAGAAAATGGTTAATGAAGTTTGTTGTTACTTATATCATATTTTGTTGCAACTTCATATACACATCACTTGAACGTCAATGTAAAAATTGTTACACCTTCATCAAGATTGTTAAAATTGAATATTCATTAATTGAGAAAGAATTCATTTGTTCTATCCATTTCATGAGTTGGGATGAACAAATTTTTTATTGCTTGGTTAACACATGGGTTTTGTTTTTGGGTTGCATGAGGACATGCAATATATTCAGTTTGGGGTTATGTTGGGCCATTAATATATCATTATTATTATTAGCTTTTAACACCTATTTCATCCATTTCTACTCTTCTTTATCATGTCATTTATCTTGATTTATCATATAATTCCATCTTATAATGATTTATGCTCTTATTGATAAATATTATTTCTTCTCTTTTATTTTTAATAAATTGATTATTATGCATGATTTTACTAATGATGGTTTATTTGTAAATTTTTTCACCATTTTAGCCTCCAAGATATTTTCCAGATTGAAGATTTGATCATTAAATGTGCCAACTCAGAAATTCGCTGGAATAAGAAGTGACAATTTTGTAATGAACGGTTCGAGCAAATGGAGAAGGATCTGGAAAATCTGAAACATGAATTTTGTTCAGAACAGACCAAATTAGTTTTTTATTGAGAAGTTTACCTAAATTTGGCCCGTACTAAGAGAAATGGAAGGTTCTCTGAAGACGTTTTTCTCAGATTCGTTGTGTGGCCGTTTTCCAAATTATCACAGTTGCAATGCCAAATTTGACCTGTTCTTGTTGAATGATTGATGGAAAGATATTTCAGATATGATCTTGCTTATCAATTTATTGGGAACAATCCAATTTTGTAATATAAATCATATTTTAATCATATTTGTTGTAACTTCTCTCTCCTCTCTATGTATTTAAATGAGAACAGAGATTAGAGAAGATTATGATTGAATATTCATGATGGAATAGGGTATGAGAGATTAAGTCAAGGATTATTAGAGATATGATAGAATAGGATAGGAGGAAAGGGGGATTGTTACATTACCATTGTAATTCTCAAGGCTTTTGCTGTTGTAATGATTTCATAGTTTGATGATTAATAAGTAAAAGGGTTGTTGTTCATTCGCCTTATCTGAAGTAGCCCAGCAGCATTCACTGGTAGCTAAGGGCCCAACCTCTGGTGGATTAAGCTGCTTCTCTGTATTATATCTTTACGATTTCTGTCGTGTGATGGTTTGGTTTCATTTCTATTTGTTGTAGTCACATCGCTTTACTGTTTCGTATTGCTAGACTTAATGAATTTCTCTGTTTTCTATGTTGTAATTGAATCGTGTTGTTGTTCACTTCCATCATAACAAGATTATTATTCATTACAACTGAAATTGTTATGCTATTCATTAAAGCTCCACTCTTCACTTCAGATTTTGTTGTTCATTACAAATTGTTGATTTAGTTACATTTATAGTTGCTGTGTATTTCTAATTAATTACCTTTGCTGTTCAGTTCTATTTAAGATTGTTGTTTAATTCTTTATAATTTAGCATTATTGTTCCTTTCCATTAATAATTCATTTCTAGTAAATTAGCTTTGTTTTTATCTCTTTCATGCAAGGATTTTGTTTCGCCTTTTAAATGTTATTGCAGTAAGTGTGTTTGTTCCATTTCTACTAGTAGCATTATTGATTGAATTGTCATTCCCAGTTAATTGTTTTGGTGTGGAGTGTAAGATCAGCAACTGTAAAGGACATTGACTATCACTGTCTAAGTTCTCAGATTGAGGATCTTGCCAATGATTGATTTTCGTTTACATCAGTTGATAGAGGAAAGAGTTATTGCTACTGCATCCTTCACTAATAATTGTTGTAATTTTCTGAGCGAATGATTTAGTTTAGAACATTTCAGTTTCTTGCTGTTCCAATTAGATTTTGTTTCCAACATTCATTTATCTTTGCATTTTTAAATCACTATACTTTAAAACATTACTATTGAGAAAGTGACCGCCTTAGACTAAGTACACTCTTGAAGTAAAAAAATCATCCCTGGGTTGACAATTAATGTGAAGATAATTAGGAGTTAAAAAGACACCTTTTATCACTCAACACCAATCATCCCACTTCCCTTAGAGTTACAAATGTGCAAGTGGTATCTTCCACGCCACAAGTTAATTATGTGGCAACCTATCCCATTCAAATACCCACTGATGAAGATGATATTTTCACTATGTTCTCAACTTATTTCAATCTAGATCTAGTAGGTGATATTGTGAATAATTTACTCGGGTCATTGCAGCCTAATATTTCCATTGAATCCTTTGATATGTATCCCTTCTAGAGAGTTTTTCTTCCATCGGATGAGAACCTCTTGGAAGCCATGGTCTCTTGGAGGCTATGATATGATTTTGAAGTAGAGTTCCTTGTCTTGTGTCAAGCTCATTAAAAAATGAAATAAGCTCTTTGGAGTAGAGTTACTTTTCTTATGTCAAGCTCCTTGAAGAGTGAAACAAGGTTCTCAGAGAAGAGTTCCTCTTCTTATGTCAAGCTCCTTAAAAAATGAAACTTGGTGTTGGACCAGAGTTCTTTTTCTTGTTTCAAGCTCCTTAAAAAATGAAACAAGTTGTCAAAGCAGAGTTCCTTGCCTTGTGTCAAGCTTGTTAAAAAATGAAACAAGGTACGTGGAGCAAAGTTTCTTTTCTTGTTTCAAGCTCATTAAAAAATGAAAAAATGTCCCTTGACCATAGTTATTTTCCTATGACAAGGTCATTAAAAAAAGAAACAAATCCCCTTCCAATTCAATTCTTTGATTAGATATTGTAAATTCCTAGTATAGTCTTTCAATTGATCCCATAAATGATCCTTCATTCCATCCACTTGTTAGTAACGCGTATTCTACTTAGGTGAATGAAATTAAGCTTGGGGGGCATGCACCTTGAATTGAGTCATTATGCTGGGGACATGCAAGCTTATTTCAAGCATAGCTTTTCCTTTGTTCCAGGCATGAGTAAAAATGAAACCAATTTCAAGCATACTTTCCACATGTTTCAATATTGTGGAAAAATGAAACCATTTTCATCACGCCTCTTGTGATTTCCATTTTTATCAACATGTTTATGCTGGATGAGTTGGTTTTCTCATTCCATCATCACCATATTCTTGGCCGATCATACGCTTTCATTGGTTGTTTTAAAATTTCCTAAGGAACTACTACGATGAGTGGTCTCATTAACCAACCTCTTAAACTTTACGAGTTTTTAGCATTTCCATCATGAATGGAACAAGTTACTCTCCTTTTATACCACTCATTTCTCTAGGGGGAGTCCTCTTTCAACTCTTTTCAAACTCCCAAAATATGAAAATATTGTTGAGAACTTGTATTTTAAAACTCATTAAAGTAAATGAAAAGAAATCTACTCAGTATAGGTTTAACCCTTTTCCAGATTGAGACAGACTACTTACAAAAATGGAATACCTTAGTTGAACATGGCTAGGAGGTTCGCATGGGTATTATTTTCTACCTTTTTGGAATTAAGAGACTATCTACAAAAATGAATGTTTGGAGTTTTATTTTTTTCCTATTTTTCAAACTCTTTAAACATGAAAAAGATGTCGATTTTTCACCTTTGCTGGAATTGTAAAAGAATTAAACAATGATGGACTTTTTGATCATGACGAGACCAAACCACTCCTTCTCTGGTCTTTTTTAATATTCTTAGAGGGATTCATCCAAAGGATGAACTTAAAAATCGGGCATATGTTATCCTCCTCAATCTTGTAAAAAATATAGAGGTACTGACTAGTAATGGTTGGAGAAATTGGGAAAATGGGATACTCCACTTGTTAATGGAAATGAGTCCCTCTTGAACACAACACTTGTCCACCTCATCTTCATGAACATTGGGTTGGGAAATATGCCTGTCTTTTGATTTATCATACCTTTTCAAAGCCTCTATTTTGGTTTTGGTTCAATGCTGCCAACTCCATTTCAACATCACCGTTCTGTTCAAGAGAATTAATTTAGTTGATATCTGCTAAAATACTCTAAAGACTTCATTCCATGTCTATTGTTCTTGATCCAGTTATGTATCAACATCATTCTAATCATTTTGTCTCAAATCATGATACCCGTTTCATGTCGTTGATGGGTGATACATCAAGGCCCTCCTGCGACGAGTTGCTTTGTAATGTCCCCTAATAATAATAATAATAATATATTAAAATATAAGAAAATAAATAATAAAAAGTATAATAGTACATGATAATAAATAATGAAGGAAATATAATAATAAAAATAAATATATAGTAAAGTTCTAAATATATATATATATATATATAGTAACAATAAGTAAAGTTAACAAAAAGTAAGATAAAATAAGAAAGAAATAAATTAAGAGAAAATTTAACTTCAGCAAAACTTAAAATAAAAAAGTAAACTTAAAATAAAAGTTCCATGTTGACACATGGAATGTGTGCATGCGGTTCCCTTTCCAATGTTTGGTCTATTTAATAGACAATGAGGAAGATGAGAGATCATTCCTTCATCCATTGTCTTGGGAGAAACGTGTTGTAAGACAAAGGATTCCCTGACAGTAGTACGTTGATTGGGGGCTTGGGGGTGGCCAATTGTAGAAAGATTTTGTGCAACTGAGCCTATGATTGGGTGGAGAGTTGTCTCCAAAACCTTGTTGCGGTTAGCAAGATTCAAATAGCGTTCAACTTTGAAATTAAAAGTAAGGAATATCATCATTGTAGGTAAGTTGTCTTTGCTCCTACTTCTTAAAAAGTATATGCTAATTAGTTGAATAGACGTGTGTTGATTGTAAAATGCATAATTTATCTAATTAGTTCCATTTTTTAATTTCAGGGTTATTACATGCTTCCTGTTGACATCATCTCATTATCCAGGAAGTTGACTTAGAAACACCCCTTTGGTACCTTGGTGGTTGCATACATCAATGGCAAGTTTCCTTTCTCTCGGTGACAAGTTTACATCAATAGCCTTCAACCTAAAGGTTTTGTATGGTGTTTGACATCAACTCATTCATTCACACCATACAGATTGTACTAGAGCACCTTGAAAGCCATTAACATCATCAGTGGTTTCTCTCATGTATGTTAACATCTTATATCATTGGTTGGTAATTATATGGTGTCTTCCATGTTCAAATTCCACTCATTGATTCACATGGCTAGACTCGTACATTGGTTGGTCGTGTGAACAAGATAGAAGGCTCCAAATCTAGTTTCATCCATCTGGGTTGTGATTTCAGGAGTAATAGAAGATCACAATGTATGATGGCTATGATCATACAAACAATCATCTAGTCATGGGTCCACCATGAATCATCTGTGGACATGTCTTTTGGTCATTGTACATGTAATTTTAACCTTATGTACTGAGCATGGGTATGCCTCCCTCAGAAAATAAACCATGATGTAAATGTATTGTAACAGATGATGCTCTCACAATTGTTCTTGATCATGACTTGTCACAAGGTAAATCACTTGAGTCATCAGTTGCCATTTCTGACTTTATGCTTTGGGGGGAATTTGTTATGCCATTTGTCACATCTGGTCAATAAGCCCTCAAACAGGACCAATTCACATCCTTCAACATATCTTCATCATCCCTGCATAAATCCCTAAGCATGACTTTGCTGAATCCCTAAGTTTTTGCTATTGGTTGCTGAATTTCCAAACTTTTAAGGCTAGTGCACCCTGTCCCTTTAGGGACCGACGTTGACCACTAGGTTGACCCTCTCTGCATATGCGCTGATCACTAGTAGGTTGCTCAGTCTTGGGGGTGCGGTCATTCTATAAATTCAGGAAAATAAAAACAATCCCGAAGCTTCCTCTTCTAGAAGCTTCCTGAGGTTTTTTCAACCATCTACCTTGTATAAGAGTCTCAAATCCTATCATGTCGTACCTTAGAGTTTTCACCTCCTATCCCTTGAACTCATCCTACCATCTCATGTGGATCTCAAGCCTAGATTGGTAAATGGATAAGAATTCAAGAACTACCTTCCTCATCTATATATTTACAGGTACCCATGGGAAACGGATTGGATTTTGGATGTTCATTCTACCCTCATGTTGTTGCTTTGAGATTCATTATTCCATGCATGAGGGTGACATAGAGGCATACTTTGTAGCAAGGAAAGGACAAGTCAACTTGGGGAGCTCTTCTACAAGATCAACTCCTATTTTTGGTTGTAACTCTCTCCATTTCTATTAATACAAAGAGTAGATTGTTTTGCTATATATTATTTTATGATTTCATGTATTTCAATACCATGTTGATATATTAAATGAAGTTATTGGATCATGCTACATATATGTCATATATCTTGGCTTGTCTTGTTTTATTGTGCAAGTTCTAATTATAGTGATTGGAGCTAAGATTGGAGCATATCAGATGAGGAGAGAGTGAAGCTTGTGATAGACTCTAGGTAGGCCTCATCCCATCATTCAATTACTTTAAGGAAGACATTATTCCCTTTTCTTTCTGTTATTCTAGGTCAGTCCATAAGGCCTAGGGAAGACACTTATGTATGCAATTGTATTTTTCGTATAACATCATGGAACTCAAGAAAATCTTGCCCTCTCCTGGATAGGCTAGTGATAAAATATATGTCCACCTCTAAGGCCTATACCACGTCTTAGAACTGACACAGAAATAGTTCTCCTCGACACTCCACTAGTGGATCAAGTGTCTAATAAGATAGAGTTTACCTTCAAGGATTTAGCCTCCTCATAGTAATTAAGTAGACCTACATTACTCAAGATTGCTTGAGTTGCTGCACTAATAGGGAAAGGGTATAAATCCCTCTCCCTCTCTCATGCCACCGATGGTCAGACCACATTATATTGGTCCACAATTTTATCTTGCTCCTATTCTTTCTTCCTTTGTTGACGTCCATGATCGACAAATAAAATACATCAACCTCATACATAAAACATAAAATGGAATTATTAAATGAAAAATGTATTTGTAAATATGGAAACATAAATTTCAATTAAAAAGAAAAAAATCTTTGGTGCGCCCAAAAAATAGTAATGCATCAGATCCAGTGCACTATCAAACACAACAACATCAGAAACAATGCGTACATATGCATGATGAACCACTTTTGGTTTGCATACATACATTTTCAATGTGGTGCGTATAGAAAAACTTACGCAATGGTGCACATGTATAACCATTTTGCACTGGCATGGAACATTCAAGTTATCGAACACATCGAGCTATATTCTTTTAATATTATGTATGTGGTGCATTTTTTAAATATAGACATACCGGGCATAATATAAAAATGTACGCACCAACATACAATTTATAACTTTTCCTGATGCATTGTAATTTATGAAACACATCACAAAAAATGCAGTGCATTAGCTTCATGCACCAAACTATGGTGCACCCTTTAAATTTACAGGGTACAACGCTATCGGTGTGAGCCAAATTTGTTGAATGCACTGCACATCATAATTTTTTTTTTTAAACAATGAATTTTTTGACCTATTCTGAAATTTTAATCCGCTAAAAAAATAAATTAGAGAGAAACATAAACCATTAGGGGAATTTTGAGGTCTAAAATGAGCTTCCTAAGAAAAATGTACAACCAAAATAAGCTTTATAAGAACCAGTAGCATTCAAGATGATGATGTCAGCCATGGGAGGTGATTCACTATTTTTGGAGTAAAAAAAAAAAATTGTAAAAAAAATAATTAAATAATAAAACTATTTTTTCAACTCGTATTTTTAACTTATCTACCTAAAGTGTTACTCAAATTTCAAGTGAGAGTACCCGTTAGATGCAAAATTTGATTCCTCATCGAAGGAGTACCCATGTTGCATACATTCGATGGAGCTTGCTACATGAAAAATGAGAAATACATGAAAAAATGTGATTGCAATCACGTTTTTCATGTATTTGTCATTTTTCATGTAGCATGGTTCATCTAAAGTATAAAACAAGGGTAGGCCTTGGATGGTTCAAATTCTGCATCAAACGATTGTTGTTGCTCGAAATTTTGGTAAACCCATAGGGAGATAAGTTGAAAATACGAGTTGAAAAAATAGTTTTTTCTTCTTTCCCTCTAAAATTTGATGATGTAATATAATCTTATTTTATTATTTCAATTATTATTTTATAATTTCATTAGGATGCCCATTTTAGAACTCAAAATTCCCCTAATTATTACCTAGACATTTGGTCATCGGGGAGGCATAGTTGACATGTAATTGAGAAAAACAAAATCACCATTGTTTGAGAAAAATAGAAAGCCACACATTGAGCATAGTACAGAAGGGTGGTAGGAAATAGAAGTACCGATGGTAGGTCTCTTGTGTGACGAAAGAGTGGCACTGGTTCTGCTCTAGCTCTACAACACTGTAGATGGTAAAAATGAAATTTATGACGAGTAGGTTTTTTTTTATTTAACCTTGTTTCAGTGAATTATTATAACCACACTAGTGTCTAACATCTCTAAGAGAATTATTTTTAAAAAAATAATGACCCTATAGAGGTTCTCTTGTTAATATGCATCAAGGCATTCTAATGTATTAACCACATCAGTGCTTCGTGGGACTATAGCACCGCATTTAAAAATAAATGAAAACTGCCTAGTGATGCTCTTTTCTAGATGCACCAAGGTGTTTTAATACATAAATAACATCAGTGCTTTGTAAGAATATAGCACTAAATTAAAAAAAAACAAAAATCCTACAATGGTGCTCTTGTTAAGATGCACTAGGACGTTTTAAATAATGAACCGCACTGGTGATTTGTGGGAATATAACACCGCATTTTTTTTTTAAATTAAAAACCCCCTAGCGGTGCTTTTTCTAAGACAAAATGGGATGTTTTAATACATGAACAACACTGGTGCTTCATTGGAATATAGCACCATATTTTTTTGAAAATTAAAAACCTATAGTAGTGCTCTTTTTAAGTACGCACCAAGGTGTTTTAATACAAGAACAACATCGGTGCTTCGGGTGGATATAACACTGACATTTTTTTAAAATTTAACCATTAGGGGAATTTGGAGTTTTTAAATGGGCCTCCTAAGGAAATTGTAAAATAAGAGTGGAAATAATAAAATATTATTAGATTACATCATCAAATTTTAGAGATAAAAAAGAAAAAACTACTTTTTCAATTTATCTCCCTGTGGGTTTACTCAAATTTTGAGCGGGAATGCTCGTTGGATGCATAGTTCGATTACTCATCCAAGGAGTACCCATGTTGCATACTTTTGATTGACCCTTCTACACAAAAAATGAGAAATACATGAAAAACATGATTGCAATCACATTTTTTCATGTATTTCTCATTTTTCGTGTAGCAGGGTCCATCGAAAGTATGAAACATGGGTACTCTTTGGATGAGGAGTTAAATTTCGCATACAACGAGCACTCTCTTTTGAAATTTGAGTAAAACATTAGGGAGATAAGTTGAAAATATGATTTGAAAAAATAGTTATATTATTTTATTATTTTTTAATATTTTTACCTTTTTACTCCAAAATGGTGGATCATTCCCCATGGTTGACATCATCATCTTGAATACTATTGATTCTTATAAAATTTATTTTGGTTCTACATTTTTCATAGGAGGCTCATTTTAGACCTCAAAAGTCCTCTAATGCTTTATATGGTGCTATCGATTAGTGCAAGCATCGGTGCGTTGTATACCGTGTATGCACCAAGACATTAGAGTAGTAGTTTAGCATCGAGTCATCATCACAGTATAACATGGGATTTGGAAAAATGAATTGTACAACATACATTTTTGTAAATTTAACCCTCTTTCGGTGCTATTGAGTAGTATATGCACCAATTCTCTTTTTTATTTAGCGCAACATTTTTTTAATTTAAAAAATAAATCTACCATGGTGCACCATATTCTATTAGGAACTAGTGCTTCTATGTATAGTAAAGCACAGATGGGTTTGTATATTATATATGCACCTTTAAAAAGACATTTTCTAAAACATCTTCCCACCCACCTTCGTTAGTGACCTCCGCTATAAATGGATTTTTGGGCTATTTTAGGGGCTTCCATAAAAACCCCTACTAGAGGGTCTATTCCTTGTATTGTTGAAATACGTGTCCATGATCTTGGCTTAATTTATTTACATGGAAATTAACTTGGTGTTGTTACAAACCCCTCTCCCTTCGAGGAACACTGACCTCACTGTTTAATGACACTTATGACCAACAAAACATACTGCTTATGGAACTTTATAACCTAGCTCGATGCAGTATTTACAATGACAATTTGTTGAAAAAATGACTAACATAATTCTTATTGGAGCCTTATAAACACAACTCGATGAATTTTTTACAATGAAACACATATATAATTATGCACAATTGCTTCAACCAACAAATAAACATATTATTTTATGGATTTTTATAAACACAACTCGATAAATTATTTATAATAATATACACATATATACATATGAACATTTGTTTTAACCAGAAAATAAAGGATATTATCCATGCATCAACGATAAGGGAATCCAAAGGCTCACACCTCCCTCCTCAAAAGTAGTTGATGAGCTCCAATATTGCAACAAGAATGTTGCAACTCTTGGGGCTATCAACTTAAATTATCAACCCGGGGTTCGTACAAACTTAAGAGGGGCTGACATTGTATGTGCAACAGACACCTTCCTCATCCTAGCCTGAATCCCTTTGATGCAAGTGAAAAGAAGGAAACAAACAACTTAAATTGAGCAAAGATATAGGTAAGCCTGACATCCTAAGGAAAATAATAATAAACAAACTTATTCTACTTTTGCTAGAAAGTAAATGGCAGAAAGGACATCGATTCTATTTGAAAAAATGTAAAGCATAATGAAAACTTAAGAAAATATAATCTATCTTTTTGGAAAGAAATATATCCTATTTTGTAGGGAAGGAAAGTCATATTTTATTCTTGCAAGAAGGAAATCACACTTTTCATGAAGTAAATTGCAAGGAGGAAATCTAGACTAATTGCAGAAATCAACATTCAAGATGCAAGTAATGTAAGAGCTAAATGGTGACCTAACCAAGTCTTAGCTCAGCCAAAGTTTCATCACAACATTCATAGGATATAAATATACTTCTATAATGAATTTTGAGTGAATTTGGGCAAGGAAGATCTCGAAAACACATTGCTACATGACTTCTAAAAGAGTGACATGATTTATACAAGAGTGAGATAACTTGACGAATTCCCAATAAAATTAAATTAAAATGAGATGGGAAAAACTTTGTTATTAAGTAGGATTTCTTATGATTCTATTCCAATTTGAATCACTCAAAAATACCCCTGTTAACATGTGCTAAGAAATATTAGAAAAATACTACTTTAAAAATCGGAAATTCTAAAACTAGTGAGATAGTTAACCTACCAAATGCCTAAGATAATCAAGCGAAAATGCTATGGGTAATTTATTTTATTAACTTGGATGTTTTTATGACTCAACGTAAGTGGAACCAACTCAATTGAATCTCATTGAGATGTTCTAAAAAGTAGCATAAAATTACTACTATTTTTCTACAAGAGACTTCCAGAAATTCTAGATTTGTGAACTAGTAAACCAATATAAGTAGCTCAATGATGAATATGAATTTTGAATTTTCTTCTAAGGATGCATCATGCTTGTGACTCTATAAATAGCCTACAAAAAAAATCACTTCAATAATTTAACCAATGTAACCTACAACAAAAGAGGCATGAACACTAAATGTAGAAATAAGAGATGCAAGTGACAAAGACATCCAAAGAAAATAAAGAAATTGTAGAAGAGGGTTCTGAGGGTCTTGGGATGGCCAAACACAAGGATAATCAAAGTCCTATGAAGGAAACCAAGCTTTAGAAGCTAAAAAGGACACCAAACTTCATTATTTGAATCAATGCAAGTACATCCCTACTAGAAATGAAAGTGGAGCTACTAAATAACAAGTTTTCTCCACAAGAAGACTAAGAAATGCATGGACACATACGAAAATTTGAATTAGGACTTATAAAAATTGATGGGGAACATAATCCTTGAAAAAAGACAACTTTCCCCTCCAAAATCCCTCAAAAGGTGGATCTAGTTCCCAACACTAGGAATTTGCATTAAACCCACATAGATCCATCTTAAGTACGGATCTAACATGAGTCGAGAGGGAACAAATTCTTCAGGTGCAAACTTATTCAGAGTGCAAAATACAAAGTGTTACTTATCATTTTTTAAGTTGTATTTTCTAATGCTAAATAGAGTATATATAGGACCAAATAAAAGCGTTAACCATAAAAAAATAATTTTTTTTAAAATGACATATAATATAAACGTAATTTACAATAAAAGACGTATTTTTTCATGATATATACAATTTTTTTTAAATGATATATACTATAAATGTATTTTGCAAAAAATAATTTCATCACATATACATCGAGACATTTTATCACACAAACTAAAATGCTTTTTTATTATTAATATCTTTTCAAGTATATATCTCTATTAATTCTTATTAAAATATTTGATTGATAAGCTACATTGAATATTTTTTTATATACAACATTAACATGTTTTATTTTAACAATTTTTTTTCTATATATAGATATATATGAGGTTGATATCGACATAAATTAGTTAACATAGATCTTCAATTAGTTTATTTAAATATCTTGTTGAAATATTTTTGAAAAGTATAAAATTTAAACATTTTACTCATAGTTTTTTTACTTCTATTCATTTTTTTATTATAGTCGACATTATTTTTTTGTTTAGAGCATAATTTTTATTTTTTTATTTTTAATTGAAAGGAAACAACTAGATGGGCATACTTACACATCCCCCTCATATTGGGCTATAGAATGAGCCTATCTGCTCAATGATAGCGAACACATTCCTAGATTTTCTGAATCAGTGTAGATCTGTAATTTGTTCAATCATTTCATAATATCATGTTCATTTATTGTCCAACCTTGGTCCTCGTATAACAAGGAGAAATTCCATAGATTATCTCATCCTCCAAGTCTTCATAATCTATTCAATATTCTCATAATATTCTACAAAAATAAATAATATTAGGCACATAATATGGAATTATCTCTAAACCTTCCTAATGAACATATTAAAGCTAAAACATGTCATCTAATGCAAAAAATGGAGGTTTAATGTGTTGAAGGATGGTCATATGGGCCTTAATTTTTGTCTAATTTGGAGGCCCATCATACCCTCATACTGAAAGTGTTGCTCATTGTCTTAGCAACTTAGTGACCTAATTGTGCCTCATTTATGGCCCTGTTAGCCCCCTTAACTTCCCAAGCCACCTCCAAAGGAATGTTGGCACATCTTCTCTTGCTCCATGCTCTTCCTCTTCTTCCCTAGATTCTTCTTTTGCTTCTTCTTCTTAGTTGTGGGCAAGGAAATTCTTTGTTTCTAAAAATAATTGCAATTCCCTTTCTTATCAGGCTCAATTCAAAGGAAACATCCACATTTTATTTTTATTTGTAAACTTTTATAATAAGTTTCTCTTAGGTTGTATTACTGAAAAAAAGAAAAGAAAAGAAAAAAAAAAGTTTCTCTTAGGTTGTCTTAAATTTTTCAGGTTTATTGTTCACATATGGCAAGGAGAAATATGTATTTACCCTTTCTTTGGATGTTTTCCTTCGAATCCTAGGCTTTGGGGTAAAATTTCTCAAAATCAGGGTCTTTTGCTCATTGGACTTTCCTGTAGCACAGTGTCTTCTCTTGTAGAAATTTTTCCCCTTCTTGTAGCAGCTTCATTTTCTAGTGATAGGCTTATTTGATGCCCCTATTTTTCTATGTTTTGAGATCTTGAGGGCTCTTTAGGGCTATTTTCTTTTTCTTTCTGTTCTCCTCCTCCTTCTTCCTCTATCTTTTCTCCTTCCTTTTCCTCTTCCAATTCCTCTTCTTTCCTACCTCCAACACTAGATTTTGGTGTCTCTTCTTGTTGTGTTGTGGTGAGGGATTGTGTTTCAATCAATTCCTCTATGTCTAACTCTACAAAGTCAATCCACAACACAGGGTCCTTGAGTTGGCTTAATGCATTCAGTGACAATGAGGCCATGATGGGAAATGTGTTGGTGCCACTTTTCCTTGCTCTCTGGCTCATTTTAATGATGGAATGAAGGAGGAAATGTGGAACACTGAGCCTACTTGGAATTGGTATCTCTGTCTGGAACCTTAGCTCATAGAGCAACCTAAATGTATGGGAATTCACAAGACTCAACCTATCCTCACAAGATATGTACCTCTATTTGATTTAAGCCTTCTCCCATGACTTCTACTACTACTTCCTTAAATTATTTGAAGGGAATTCCAAGATTTTATTTGAGCAATCTAGGGTGCAGAGGGTGGTTGATGTTTTTTTCTTAGAGAGGGAGATGAATGGTACCCGCTACCTTAGTGAAAAACTTCCTCTTCTTTTTCCTTTCCTTTCTTATGTGAGAAAATAAAATTTTCAAAGGAATTTACTTTCGCTGGGGTTTGCTACATGATGTCAGTGGAAAGCAGAATTCTCTATGCAATTGTATGGAAAGTGAGGAGGGAGGAGGCAACTTGTCCTTTTTAGGATGACACCTTTATGTTCATGGGGGTTTTGAGGAAAATTCCTGGAGGTTTGGGCTCCTTTTCTCCTCTTAATTCAACATTGTAGCATCTCTTTCGTGTTCTTGTAGCAATTCAGGTACTCCTCTAGTAGTGATATCTAGTCCTGTAGAACCTCCTATAAAACCTGTAAACTTAGTCTGTATCACTTTTGTAGAACCCTAGGCATCCCCTGGTAGCATCTATCTTGACCTTCAATGAATTAGTGGGCCTCTCTTACCATTTTGGGAATGACGTTGTGGTACAAATGAAGTTATGGTTCACCCCTTACTCCTTCATTGTGTTGGATGAGTTGTACCCCACCTACCACCTTCGTAACTTCTCAAACCCGTTGGCCCACTCCTCGTAATTATCATCCTAATTTTCTTGTTGTTCCCCACATTGCATGAGTACTTGAGTAAACTATGGTCTTACTAATCTATGCTAGCCAAGTTTACTGGCCACTTTTAGCCTATAAACCATTCTCTCGTGTGCATTGAAAACAATTTTTTTAACCATAATATGCTCAATAGGAGAGGTGAAGAACAATACATAGTTGTGCCTACCTGATGTCGAGTTATTGTAGACAAATGCATGCTTTTTTTGGGCTTATGATCGACACAATTTCCTCTTGAGGTGCCATATTTCATTTTCTTTCTTGTGGACAAGTCCTCATTAAACATAACAATATGATGATGTATTTGACTCATACAATCTCTCTTTCATGTAGGTGTTTTCCAATGTTTGATCTACTATTGCTGGAGTGAATTGGTTACCTTGTATTTGTTCCTTAGGGATGGTGTGGCTTCTCTAAGCCTCAGGGATGACCTCTTGATGCTTCAGGATGGAAAAATATTCATTCGCGAGCTGCAACAACCCTTTTTCTATGATCTTGATGGATCTTTGCAGGCTTCTACAAGATTGGTATCCTTCTTGTAGAAGTCACAAAGTCCCTCCCCAAAACCTCATTAAAACATTATGTTGCTTCATAAAATTTATTCAATGACTTGGATGAATCATGGTGAGTGTAGGGAGAGGAAAAAAATCTCTGATGGTGGTGATAACTTATTAAGAAGGGGTGGAGGAAAAGTCTCTTTTCTTTGTTTTTATTCTCGTTTTTTCATGAATAGAGCTGGAATCTTGAGAAGAAGTTTTTTAAATGGAATGGATGAGAGAGGAAAGATTTTTTATGAACCTCTCCTAACATTTCCCAAGGAAAACATGATTTTTGACCCTTTTTTCTAAGCAAATCTTAACCCTATAGCAAATATGGACAATGTTATAGCAATTTTGGACCACTCCTATTGCATAATAGTTTTATCCATATCTCTCAAATGGTAGATTGGATTGACCTAAAATATTTTGAGCATGTTTCCATCATCATTGTGCACTGCCCCACGAAAACCCTTGGCCAATGGATGCATGAATCTTGAGAAAAATAAAAAATGGTTGTAGGTTATGGAGGCCAATTTCTAAAAACGTGTGCACAAGAATTTGTTAAAAATTATTTACAATGTTACTATCATCCATATACATCTCCCCATGAAACAAATCATCCAATCTTTTAACGATTTTTGAGATATGGTAAAAACAATTGTTTCCCTATGTATTTTGACAGTCCTGTAGCAAAACATAACCTTCTTGTGGCACTTTAGGGCATTGAGGAAAATGAAATGGGAAAGGCTTGGGAATGATCGATGGATGTTGGAAATGGATGAAAATGATGGATTGACATGGTCTTGGTCTTGTTGGAGCATCTAGAAAAAGGAGGAGAGAGCCCAAGTTTGACTTCCTTTGACTAGAGTTTTGACCAAATTTTTTCTTGCAAAGGTTGGGAGGCACCTGCATTCATCAAAGAGAGACACATGAAGCAAAAATAAATAAATTATTTTCATTTCTTTTCATTTTTTTTTTAGGCCTACTAGCTACCTCAATGAGGTTTTCAACTAGTAGGTCTACTTAGGTGCCTCAAGGGAGGTTTTCACCTAGGATATTTTATTTTTCTTTGTTTTTTTCTCTTTTTTCCAACCCATTGACTATCTCATGGAGGTTTTCAATCAATGTGCCAATATAAATCACCCCAAAGGAGGTTTTCACCTAAGACTTTATTTTTATTATCTTATTTTCTTTTCCTCTTTTTCCTTTTTTCTTTTATTCCTCTATCCTACCCTACTTGAAAAAAAGGAAATCTCTTTCAAGTATAGGAATACTTCCAATGTACCCATGTGCATAAAAATATGACAAATAAACTCATGTGTAGGCTTCAAACATATGCTTTGATGTGAACCTGAATATTAGAGACCAACTGCTTTGACTTTGACGATGTCAGGCATTGTTGAATAAGAGAGTGATGCTCCATCTTGTTGATTTTCTGGAACCAAACCTCAATATATCTTTGATTCCCTTGGTTTGGTTTCTCATCTGTATCATTATTCATGTCTTCTTTTTCTATGCCATTCAAATCTTCTTCTATTTGTTGATTAGCCCCTTGAACACATAAATGATATTATGATAAGCATTGTAGAAATTCTTCAATCTCAGGCTCTAACGACTATTTTCCATCAAATGTGGTACATGATCCTTTAGTATCCTATGAGTCTTCTTCTTTTGGATGTTGTTCTTCAACAGGAGAAAGATCTTTTTTTCTTTTCAATACTCTTTTTATCCAAGATGAATGTCATTTGCATTAAGATGATTTTTTTGGAGATTTTGTATCTCAACATTGCAAGTGGGTTGAGTTACTTTATTGCTTGGGTTTGGAAATGATTGTGCGGGTAGTTGAGTGGGAGTGGGTCTTTGAAATGGTTATGATTGAGGATGTGGTTGTCGTGTAGGTGGATGGGATGGATATCATTGAGTTTGGTATGGAGGATATTGAGGGAAACATGGATCACCCCATTAATGAGGTTGATGTTGATATGCATGATATGGAGGAATGAAATATTGAGGAGGTTAAGGCCATGAATATGGATCACCCCATCAGGAAGGATAAGACCATGGACACCAAGATGAGGTGCTAAGTGGATACCAAGGTTGAAATTATGCATTACATCTTGTATTGAAAGAGGAGGGGTAGTTCATATATTACTGGTATGAGTTGACAAAGTAGTGCTTCTCCATCCCTCCTTCCAATTTCTCTACCACACCTTCTTCTTCTATCTGCACATGATCAAGTGGGGGGTTTGTGGTATTGAAGAATACAATTTTTTGTTTTTATAAAAAAAACTTGAATGAGAATTCTAATGCAATGAGAGATGTTGTTAGTGTAAATATTTCATAAAGGTGTACAAAAAATGCTTCACTTAAGTCATTGGTGACAAGTGACCTAACAAGAAGATAAGGTTGTTTATGCTTCAGATCTGCAATGACAAAAGAACAAAACCCTGCAGCAATAAGATCATATGCAATCCAAAACATAGAAAAAAAATAAATAACTGATGCAATAACCCAATAGAATAAGAATTTAAATGAATAAACTTTTTATTAGAAAACACTTGGTGAAGGAGGTTTACAACAATGATCTACAAATCCCCCTCCGTGGGATGAATCCTTTGATGTCATTGTGCTTCAACGATTTGTTTCTCTCTCCCAATATATAGAAAAAACCCATAAGAAAAATGGAACTCAAGTTAGAGCTCAAATATGAGAAAATTATAGTCGTAATGATGATAACGATAATGGTGAAGAATGAATGGAAAACCCTCTTATTTATAAAAAAGTATTGGGTTAAATTAGAAACTGGAAAATAATAAAATATTATTGACCAAATCAAGATCTAACCATTAGGAATACATTATTATTTTTTTTTTCGAGAAGGAAAATAAATTCAAAGTGGTTAAATATCTTTCTTTAGAAAATGGTTAAAGTAATTCAGAAATAAAATGATCTATTAATCACTTTACAAGGATTAACAAAAGTGAAAATTTGAAATAATTTTTAAATAGTGGTTTAACAAATATTCCAAAAATAAAATTAAGGAATAATAAATAAATAGTGATTTATTTAATTATTCCTAGGTGATTTAGTCAAATGTGTTAAGAAATAATGATCAAATAATGATTTCATAATTATTTCTAGATAAAATTAAATAAATAATGATTTATTCAATTATTATCATGGAGTTTATTTTTTTTTTTAAACAGAGATAATTTAAAACAAAATGGATTACTAAATTATTTCCTATGGTGAAAGTGATTTTACTATGGTAAAATTAATCCTAAATGGTATATTTCAATCCACCTAGTTAGAAATGGCTAAATGATCATTTTTTAGGTGATAACATATTTTCCCCCAACGTACGAGCATTATCAGAAAATTGTATGACCGAAATAAGTTGTAGGTTAGGTTACACTTCCACGAGACACCAAAGGAGAGAGAGAGAGAGAGAGAGAGAGAGAGAGAGAGATGAAGCAATGCAAGGAAGGACAGAGGAATCGAGGGGGTGAGACCTACTAAGCTTATATAAGTCTCCTTTTATTTTGAGTTATGTGATCTCAAATGAGGCGGGGAAGGCATACCCATACCCACTGACATAACTAAGTACAAATAATAATGGTGAGCCTAGCAATGTGGGAATGAGCAATGAAGTACATGATACATGATACATGATATGTTGGTGTGAATGGGCCAGAAAGTGATATAATAATACAATGTCTCATATACATAATGTGCCTAGAAAAAGTAGGTCAGGCCTGAATACAATAGCATATGTTGATGTGAGTACATGAGACATAATGACCCTAAAATGGACACAACGAAGGGAAATCACAACCAAATAAGCCTTGATGCATAGGAAATGGATATGAAGATCTAAATGGATCATCTGAATTAGACATGCATATTATGGGTGTTGAAGGCAATGGTAACTGAAACCATCAAATATGTAGAACTCCATCTGAGGTTGGATCATGATATACTAACATTTGGACATGGGGGGGGCTACCTGAAGGGACACCCCCTCATGAGGTCTGGAACATCTTACAAACACTAAGGAAATATTGGTACAATCTGTTGGATCACAAGACCATCAAGTGTATGATTCTCAATTGTGTGATAATGAGCTAGAGTCGATCACATGAGAAACAACCAAGTGAAACAGAAATGATGATTCCCTTTGTTTGATATGAGGCAATAAACAATGATGAAATATAGAACCAATGTACATCGCCCTCTAGACCACTCTCCTGGAATGAATATGCTGAAGTCGACAAAAGAGGGCCCACTAGAGGTGAGACAATGAGGATTCCTCAACAAAGGCACGAGGGTCATAGCAATGTGACTGATGGACTAACACCATGGATGATGATGGAAGGAAACATGATGAGAGGCAGATAGACAACTTGCCTTATCAGAGTATGATATGCATGGTTGACCTGGTAATGCTTGACTCAATTCAGGAGGGGATGGTCAATTACTCAGATTGGGGCTTTTCAATGATAGAGAAGTATAGTTGGACGAAAAGTATAAGAACAATGGGATGAATGTGACAAAAATATGTATGTAAAATTGTAACTGGACTTAAGGGGACACGAAACAGACTCCATAGATGCAAGGGTGACTCATCTTTGATTCTTTGAACAAGAGTGACTCAATGGTGTTGCCACATGTAAGAGGAATGAAGGGGGCCATAAAAACATCAGTAAAAATGGTTACTCATGACAAAAATAGACATGTGATTTGACCAGTGCAAAGGTAAAGTGGTACTGGAGTATAGGCGACTCATATAAAGAAACTCGATTTTAATAGGGAGCAAAGTGAGACCTCATGGAAAAAATTGTTTGCTGGTGAAGTGTCAATTTTCAAAAAATAAAAAGAGAATTATATAGAATTCAGTGAGAGCTTTCCAACGATGCTAACAATTCATCAAACTAAGTTATAGTTTGGTCGCAATGGGCAATGGAAAAAATAGGGTTTTTCCTAGAAAAGGGATTCTTTCCCCCAAATCCAATTCATTTACACATTGAGTTGTTGGAGAATTTGGAGAGGAGGAGATCGTAGCAGAAAAACTGACCGTCAGATCTTGGATCTGTGAATTGCAGGTAGGTGGCCTAACCTTACTCATCAATTTTGGTGGATTAAACTTTCATATTAGGGCCTCAGCTCAACGGGAGAAACTCTTGCCTTTCGTAATGGTCACAATGCACCAATTTGATCCTTTTTTGCATTTTAGAACATAGAAACTAGGGCAAAAAGTGCATCCAACACAGTTTTGAGGGAGAAACTGCGTTTTGGGGTGAGGGCAAAAGCAAGTCTGGGGGTCTCTATTGAGATGAAGCTAAGAACTAGGAGTGGATTCTTTTGAATTTGAATTGACAAAACATAATGGTATTTTGTAGGTATGGAAGAGTTAAAGCTGGTACGACAAGAATGAGACTTTGATACTCCTCATGCTCAGGATCAAGGGAACCAACTAGTTAGAGGGACACTGGTGCGATATGGGTTATTGAAGTTCTTGGAGAAACCATTGATGAAGGCTTGTGAGTCACTATTATCTAGGATTGTGAGTTATTAAGATCCATATTAGGAGGTCTTTATGATACAGGGGCATATGATCGATATCACTATCTAGGATGTATATATTTTGACAAGATTTCCACCATTGGGGGTGGTGGGTGAGATACATCTAATACTGCCTCATGGGAGGCATATAGGGGAGTTTATGGAGTGTCATTATGTACCTGGTGCTCATGCAAAGGGCACGACCTTCCAGATCCATGACCTGGAGAGTGTCAAGAGACAGGCTACAGTCATAGCACTGGTGAAGATCTTGGGTAGTCATTCCTTTCATGACATCATTAGGGGGAAGATGATTCTTATAGAGAGTGTACTAATAGGGAACTACTATGGGTGGGCCCAGATAATGTTGTCATCATTGAAACTACAATTGGGACTATGTAGTTGACAAACCAATGACAACTATTCATTTGGATCAATTTTGTGCTCATTCTTCTTTGAGAATATCTTGACTATCCATCTACATGTGCAGATCCATGATGGGGGGCCCATAGGATCCCAATATGCACTGTTGGGGCAAACTACTACAACAAGGTGGAGGAGAGGGAGTCAGGCGGGTGTTTTGACCTGATTTCTTTGATCATTAGGACCAGATTCCATTATACATAGATGACTATCCATATAATCGAATGAACTTTCAGGGGGGTCCTGATTTACCATTACTGCTAGGACAAGCGTGGGGTCCAGATGGTAAGTAGTAGTTGTTATATTTTGGTTGCATGTAAAGTTCAGAAAATAAATGTATGTGGTACTAATTTCCAAACTTATGGTATACAGATATATCACTGGTGAGGCCAACATGATATACAAGATGAGTTGTTGCACCTGGGGCTGTAGACTAGAGAGGGTTGACATCACAATAGAGCGCAAATAGTGATGTGCTACTGGAGGACCTCCATCGTAGCTTGAATGTATTAATGACCGAGGTGATAGAGAATAGATGACATGAGATAGAAGATCAGTATACGGATGAGTGCACTGGGATTCCCTTAGAATGGTGAGGTGTCACGAGGTGCATAACTATGGATGGTCATGAAGTTTGAGACTTACGGGCATGCAGAATGGAGCTATTGGCCTGGGATCATCCAGATGATAGTGATTAGGCATAGGGACATGTCAGCCCCTATTTTTGTTTTTTTTATAAAATTTTATGGACATGTTGAATGTATTTCAAGTAGTGGACTCCAAACACTATATGTTGGATATTATGATACATAATATGATTATGTATCTTTTGTGACGATTGCAGTTCTCCATTTGTTTATGTTATGGATGTATTCTTGTATATGCACGTGATAAATTCCAATCTAGAATGTTATTTGCAATGGTATCTACATAGTTATTTTGTGCTCTAGGAACATGAGTGAATGAAATGGATTCAAATTCACATGCCAAAATCTTAACTTGTAGATATTTTCTTAATAGGATAGGATTATGCACATGATAAGCATCGTTCAATTACATGACAAGTAGCAAGGAATGAATACAAACATGAAGGTGAAGGATGCGGTGGTCAAGGGCATCGACTAAAAAGCCTATCACTACATCATATTCGGTCCTTTTATTGGTGGCAGATCCAATACAGACACTGTTGGAGTGAACTAACGAATGCAGAGGGGTGAAAATGACCCAAGCCACCGAGGCTAGATTCCTAGAGAAGCGACTTGCACCATCGACATAAACAATATGTGGTGTGGATGATGGATCCATTTGAAAGATGCAAGAAGAAAATGAATGAAAAGATGTGGATTTCAAGTTACCTAAATGCAGAAGGAGAAAAGGACACGCATTTTGATGGGAAATGTTATGTGTAAAATTTCTTCAGATACAGTGAATTGTGAAGGTTAGGAAGGATTTCACATTATAGACCCTCTAAAAGGTATGCCCTCTTTCCAAAACACTTAATAATGTTGTAAGGAACAATCCATAAAAGTTCAAACTTCCCATGCCCCAAGACATCATGAGCTTGATCATAGAGGAGAACAAGGTCACCTTCGTGAAAGGCACGAGGGTGGAGTTTATGGTCATACTCAGATTTGGTGCACCTTTTAGTGGCTTCAATGGTTTGTAATGCAACATGATGATATTCATCGACACACTGAAGCATCATGAGTCTTTGTTCTAAAGGTTGGGTGTCTAGGAGGAGTTCGACAAGAAGGTGGAGAGACAGGATTTCATAGTCGATTGGTAAGATTGCCTCCTATTCAAAAAAAGGTGGAAAGGAGTAAAATTGGTGGCAATTTTTACAAAGGTTCTATAGGTCCACAACATAGGGAAGAGATTAAGGTATGAGTTGGACTTGTGTTTATTCATTGTCTGCTGAAGCATAGTTTCAAGAATTTTATTGACAACTTCGACTTGGCCATTGCCTTGGGGCTATTAAGATGATGATTATTGGTGTTTAAAGCCCAACAGTGAGGATAGCTCATGCCACATATCATCTTCAAAGTGTCGTCCATGGTTGGAAACCAATTTCTTGGGAACCTTGAATCGAGAGATAACATAGTTAAAGAAGAAACATGGTTGCAGTATCTCCGGTGTTATTGAACATGGGCATGACTTCAGCCCATTTGGTGAAATATTCGGTGACCACAATAATAAACTTATGGTTATTAGTATATGGGAGTTGACACTCCATAAAGTTAAAAACCCATTTACATATAGGATCGATTGTGATGACAGGATGGAGGGGAGCAGGTGGAGCTCGAGCCTTAGGGGTATAACATTGGAAATTGGGACAGTCTTTGACTGCCTCAATGCAATCAATGAAGAGATAAGGCCAAAAGTACCTAGCTTGCATGATTTTATGACCAGTGGCCATTCCAAAGGGATGAACACCACCAACGCCACCATGAAAACACTTGCTCTGCATTAGCATGGGTGAGACAATGACAGAGGATAGTATCAACACCACAACGATAAAGATCGTCACCAAGTAAGAGAAAACGAGGGGCTTGATGTCAAATATGTCATCGATCATCACGAGTGAGATGGTGGGGGGGGGGAATTTATGGGTTCAAAAATAGGTAAGGATGTCTCGATACCAGGGATCATCTAAGGTTATAACAAACAAGTGTTTGTTACCATCATTAACCGGTGGATCTAATGAACTTGTAGGAAAATCAAAATAAGTTCAGCAAGGGATAAACCTTTCTTACTCTTGGGCGTGACAAATTCTAGATTGAATTCTTGGAGGATAATGATCCAATGGGTTTACTTCCCATTAATGATCCGTCGACTCAATATGAAGGCCATGGGGTTGGAATTAGTCACAACTTTGGTGGTACGTGTAATGATATAATGAGAAAGTTTTTAGATAGAGAACACAACAACCAGCGCCAACTTTTCTTCATGGGAATAGGAAATAGGGGTACTATTAATTTTCTCAGGTGGTGGCAACAAATTTTAATCAACTCACAAAGATCAATCAACAATTTAAATTTCTAGTCAACACGCACAAAAGCTAATATGGGTTATCTATATATATTAGCTATTAAATTATGATAATACAAAAACTAATATTGTTAAGCTAAAATTAGTCATCTTTAGTCTTTTTTTATAAGAAAAAGTCAAGGGGATTTAATTGAAAAACAATGAAACACTCAATAAAGTGGCACCACCAAATTTTAATCAACTCACAAAAAAAATCAATGATTTAAAGTTCTAGTAAACATGCGTAAAATATCTTGTTAATTATTATCCTCCCCGTTCTTGCTTGCTTGCTTCATTCGGAGAATCGAAGGTTTATTAATAAATGCTATGAAACTCATCATTTATCATATGAATAAAAAATTATATATTTTAGGCTTTGACATAATAGATGACACGCTCATTTCCAAAACCATGTTCTTGGATTAAGACCCTGAGAACCGAATATGTGGAAGTGGAGATGTACAAGATGAATCCCCTTTCAAAGTTAGGTAGGATAATCAAGGAAACATAAGTGAGAGAATGCTTGTCGGCATCAAAATACTGTTGAGCTTAGTCATCCCAAATGAATGGAATGTTAGATTGAAGGCGTCTAAGAAACCCATGTGTAGTGGAGGCATACTTAGGAACAAACCAACAAAGAAAGGTGGATTTTCCTTGGAGGCTTTGTAACTAGCAAAGGGTGTAAGAAGGAGGAAGTTCGAGAATGGTTTGAGCTTTGAGAGGGTCAATATTGATGCCATATTTGGACACAATGAAGCCTAGTAGTTGGCTGGAAGGAAAAAAAGACACACTTAAGGGGATTAAGGCTAATGTTATACTTGCGGCATCAAAGGAAGATGGTATGCAAATCATGAAGGTGTTGCAAATGAAGCTTGGAACGAGAGGTGAGATTGTCTAGATGCATAAGGATAATGTGAGGCAAGTCATGAAAACAATATGACATGGCATGCGAAAAGTGGCCCCAACAGTCTTTAAACTGAAAGGCATGACCCTATAAGAAAAAGTTCCCCATGAACTAGTGAAAGCAGTTTTGAGTTGATCAACATGATAGACACATATTTGGTTATATTTGGAGAATCCATCCATAAAATAAATAATCTCATGCCCTACACACTCATCAATTATTTGGTCTATGAAAGGTGTGGGAAAGTTATCTTTGGGACAAGCTTTATTTAGATCGCAAAATTCCGTGTAAACATGAATTGATTCCTTACTTCTTTAGGATGGGAACATGATTGAACACCCATGTGGTGTATGGGGTAAATGAAACTAACCTATTTGATCTTATCGATTTTGACTTTAATAGTGTCACGCTTGGAAAGATGGAATATAGGAATTTTATTTTGGCGGACAAGAATGGCATCAGGCCAAGTGTTGATGTGATGTTAAACAATGGCCGGATGAACTCCAGGCATCTAGGAATAAGACTAGGTGACAATATCACACAATTATTTGAATAACTTATTGTAAGCATCAATTTATTATGAGGTGCATTATTCCCCCAAGGTTATATTTTCTTCGATCCTTGGTTTATTCGAAATGTTAATTTTTATGGTAGGAGAGATGTTAACCATATTTCCTTCTTCGAAAGGATCTGGTGTAGGAATGGGTTTTTTGAACCAGTCGACTTCACCATGGATGAAATATTTGGACTCCACAACATATTGGTCATGGGTTTGTTATAGAAAGAATTATGCACGATGGTTCATATCATCCCAAGGATAATCAGGGGTGGTCATGGATTCCATGATGTCTTCATCATAATGAAATATGGTACGATGGGAGGAAGAGAGATGACATGATGAAGAGGAGCTACCTGAAGCATATTCTTGAGAGACAAGGTTTACATGTGGATCATCAAAAGGGGGAGAAAAATGACTAGTAGATGTGACATCTATCAATCTTGAGGCTGAAGTGTTTACCGAAGAAGGTTTGACCGAATCACAATAAGAAATGTCAAGAGAGTCCCAATAGATCAATCCCATGGATGATGATAGATAGAGAATAGAGGCAGAACTATCTATCATCTTGATATCAGGAGGAGGAATCATAATGGTGGGTTGGGAAACCTCCTAGTTTGGTGTAATAGTAGGACCAAAACTAGTAGGTAGAGGGGAAGTGGAATAACTCCGAGTGACTAGGGAAAATTTTAAGGATGTGAGTTTATCTTAGAGTTTAGAAACTTTGGTGAATCATACTAGTTGCTAATATGCAAATTGCAAAATGTTTGATGATTTTTTTATAAAATTATTTATATTTCCAATTATTTTATATAATTTTGCATAAAATTTTAGTGATTTTCAAGGTAAAATGATTTTATACTATAAAATTTGGGCAAATTATTTTTAGAAAAAATGGAAATTGGCGAATCTTTTTTTGGAAATAGCGTTGAAAATTAGCCCACTTGCAAATATTACCCCCTAAAATTTTCCATGCAAGTGACATCTAAGTCCCGAAGCACTTGACGTGTATTGTGAAAATATTCGAGATGAGGACAGTGATGGGAATAATGAACATAGCTATCACTTAAAGCACAATGGTGATTCATGCGCAAGGATATTTCCTTCTTAGCTGACTCAGGTAAGGTGTCATGGACCTCAAGAATGTTAGATTCCGGAAAGGTATCAAACACCACATTCTTGATATGAGGGAGCTTAGGACAATTATTGGTGGCATTCCTTGAAAAAGATCACACAAATCACATGGAGGAGTAGGCTTTGGAAGTTTAAGATGAACTGGAGTTATTTGGGGTGCCTTGTCTTTGGGTCCCTTTTTTTAGGTTTACCCCCCTCACCAGATTCTTTCTTAATAGGATTGGCTTCTTATTGTGGTTGTTGTGGAAGTGAAGAAACGTAATGGGTAGGAACAACATGTTGAACCAGGGTGAAATCTATGTATTGTTTGATTTTATTAGGAGGAGTGTTTGTGGGAGGATCAATGTACCAGAGTGGGATCCCCAAGGCGATGTTATGTAGACTCAATGTAGCCATAACAGAGGTATAAAAGATTCTAGGTGGAATAAATAAGAAAGGCATCTAACAAGAAGGGTAATGACCTGGGGGAACTGCTCTCGGATGGTTAAGACCTGGGGGAATGGTTCTGGGGTGAAAAGGGTTGGGAGATAGAAGAGTAGAAGGAAATGGGCTTGGAGGAGTTATACCTAAAGGCTGGGTTGTGTTAGGATTAGGAGGTTGCAAAAGAGTTGGTTGTAGTGAAGGTGTACCAAACTGCTTATGGGCAACCTGTGATACCTGAAGCATGCAAACACTAGACGAGATAGGCTCAGAAGGGATAGGTGGTGGGCCATAATAAGCCCCAAGCAGTGTGGAATATCTATAGACTCCAGGAGACACATTGGTAATGGAAGTGATAGTTTTATTTCCAGTCATTGATGAGATAGTGGTTCAAGGAGATGTTTGAGAGTGAGGGTCATAGTAAGTCAACTGATCGATAGTGATGATCTTTCCATTATGGGTGGCTTTAGAAGAAGCAACATTTCGATGTAATGGATCTTGGAGGGGACCTCGACTTTAGGTAGAGGGATCTCTAAGGTTCCATTTGGTGATGACATAGGCTTAGTGGAAACTTTAGGTCGCATATCAGTCAGTGACATGCTAGGGGGCTTGTCATATTGGCATGATCGAGTCTAAAGGTTGACTTGTTCTATGTTGACTTCATCAAAATTCATCATGAGGACTTGGTAATTGTTCTAGCCAGATTATGAAGGCTGAGGAGCTGCATTACCTTGTGTGGGTTGGGAAGCTACATATCCTTGATGGGGAAAGGATTGGTAAGCACAACTGATTTGATGAAGTAGGAGGGGGAGTAGGTGGAGCAATGGGCAGAGGTCCTCTAGAAGTAGTTTCTTGAGCTTCCCATACGCTGAGGTAAAAGGGGACACTCGTGGGTATAATGGATAAATACTCTACAACAAGCACAATGTTTATTATTATGAAGAGTCTTGTTTTTATTGGGATGTTCACCCTATTGCTGGGTTGCAGGAGTAGGTTGGTCATCCTCAAGGGAATTAGGTGGTGGACATTAGTTTCCTTGGTTACCTTAAGATGGTTGGTTCTACTACCCATCCCCTTATTCTTTCACTTGGGTTTGGTGGGATTGGTTGCACTCTGTTGAGAATACACATGACCTCGAGGATGTGATTTTTTGTTTGGAAGAGGTGGATTAGGCATAGGAGGTTAGGGGGCTAGTGCTAGAGGGGTTTGAGTGCTAGGCAATGCATAAGGATAGAAAGAATTGGTAGAAACATTGGGATAACCATGTGAAGTGACTGTAACACCCTCCTCCCTCATCTAGCCAAGCAACCAGATAGTCAGGGTAAACATGCGACGGGAGGCCACTATGATATGATTCGACCTCCTAAGCCATGTTAAGGAAGTGGAACTGACGGAAACACACCATACAAATATTCAACATCAGCTTTAGGACCCTCAAGAACCAGTCCAACACTTCAAACAAATTTCCCTTGGGTCCCACTGAACTTTTGGACAACTTAAGCCTCAATCACTCTCAAGCTATAAGCATGAAAACGTTTAAAAACCCAAAGTCGCTCTCACAGGCTTGCTTGCCACCATCTAGAGACTCATTTAGTAAGTGCTATGAAAGCGTCCTTAGGATTTGAGCCACTTATTAGGCGCAAAGCCTAGGTCACTGCCGAGAATTGAACCATCTCTTCAGATCGGTAAAATAACATGGAAATGAAGTACTAATGCAAATACTTGTTTAAGACCTTGACTAGATCCCTACTAGCCATGATAGGCATTTCATCAAACATATCATGAATATGTAAACTATAGGTGTAAATAATAGTTTTGAGCATAGGGGTCTCATACTTAGTTGAGAATTTCTAAGAACCATTGATGCCTCAACACATGATCTACCATTCCATCCATTAGGTCATAGATACATTGATCATTCAATTACAAGTAAAAACATGATGAAATCCATACATGGTTGTTGTCATAAAAAACATACATAACCAGCATAATAACAAAAAAAAGTACTCATGAAAGTACAACCATATATACCACATATAATCCATCAAAATACTCATAGAAATACAAGGAGAAATAACCTTTCATTAATGATACAAAATCCAAACCTAGGATGGGACTTCCACGTTCCACCCGACCATAGAATAGCTGAGCCAAATATCTCTTCATCCATTAACCCTTGTGCCATATTCCAAGCATAAATGTGCTTCCTCATAGAACACATCAATCACAACTCATCCAGGGCTTCCATAGGTCACCCACTTCAACCCATCAAACAGTGATTCCACCTCACATTCAGAAATCACAAAACCATTATCAGATTGATCTTCATCCAAGCCTTCTAGGGCATCAAAGCATTTTTCTAATGAAGGCTTTAGGACTAGTAACTCAACCCATAAATTTTACAGGGCTCCATAGAGTTTTTCCAACCAAGGCTCTAGGACTAGTAACTCAACACTCTAAGGGCTCAAGAATGTTTTTCCAACCAGGGCTCGAGGACTAGTAACTCAACCCAAGTTGTTCCAGGGCTCCAAAGTGTTTTTCCAACTAAGGCTCTAGGACTAGTAACTCAACCCAAGCTAAGGAAACATGAGAAGCAACCAAAAACACAACAATGAAAATAAACCCACGATTACCATGGTTATCTAGGAAATGGCAAGGTTAGGCAATCTGCTATCAATCCCAACCATCCTCCATGCCAAAGACAAATCACAACCAATAAACCACATGCATATGCCATGCATATATAAACTAGTGAAGGAAACATACATGCAACTCATTACCTGCAAGAAAATTTGATGTAGTTGTTGATCCTGATTCCCTCTTGTGATTTCCTACTCTTCCTTTGCCTTCTTGCTCCAAGAATACAAGTATGCCACACCCACCAAGAGTTCTCCAAGAAAACTCTAAGTGTTCAAGAGTATGAGAGAAAGAGAGAATAATTAAAGAGATCCAAAACTGAACTCACAAAATGTTACCAACTGATCCTCAGAAGCCTTTTATGAATGAGGACTCTATTTTATTTATTTTCCATTATTTTCCCTCAATTTCCTCGTCACATGCAACTTATGACCTTTCACCTCTATTTTCTCCTAATTTCCATTATTTTGATAAATAAATGTGCCAAAAATGCCATTTTTCCTTTCCAAAGCCTTAGTCATTTCCTTTGCCAATTTCCTTAGCCATAAACAATCATAAATGATCCCCATCACTAGGATTTTTCCCAACATTTAGCTTGGAATAAGTGTACCATCATCCGTGGTTATTATTTTACCTTTATTTATTTTTATTACTTGAAATTTTCACCAGGGCTATTACAATGATACTTGATTTGACATCGACTAATGTGGATGGGCATATGTGTATGACATGCTTGAACCTTGGTAAGGGTTTCCATGGGAAGGATCAAGAGGGGGATACTTGTAAGTGGAACTAGTCCCCGCTAGGGTTGACCATAACTCTTGTGAGTTTGAGGATATGGTGGAGATGGAGGGTGTGAGATAGATCCAATGATATCATCAACGACATGTGATGCCCCTGGCACATTAGCAACACCAAGCCAAGGTAGATCGAGAATGACAATATAAACACATCTTGATTATGCATAGATCAGTCATATTTCGAAGCTACTTGGAGCACTTCTTCCTGAGACTGGGGGAAGTGGGAGGTGACATATTTAGCAATGGGGGCCAAAGAAATATAAGGAACTAATCCATATAGACATGGTCTTGAAATTTAGGAGCCTTACATATGCTACTCCTTCTACGCCATTCTTGAACATGGTCAGATAGGTGGGTGGCAAAATTTTGAAAAAGATAGGCCAAGAGTTCGATACCAGTGTCATATTGGAGGGGTAACTAGATGTATGTTAGAAAATATTTGGTGAGAGTTGTGAAGGTGGAATGTGAGGCATGCGTTTGGTTAAGAGTTCAGTACCAGTGTCATATTGGAGGGGTAACTGGATGTATGATAGAAAAAATTGTCAAGAGTTGTGAAGGTGGAAAGGGAGGCATGTGTTTGGTCTACATACCACTTAGCAACAACTCTAGTAGGGGTTCATTAGAACAAATGAAGACGAATGGAGTCTTCAATGATGGAATTTGATGAACACCACATATGAAATGGGTGTACATGATTTGTGGGATTTTTTATAAGATTACCTTTGAGCTTGGGGATGTTGAAATGAAGCTTGGTAGGCATAGCATGCCAATTGGGGTCATGGAGAAGAGTATCGTTGATGAGCTGGCTAAAATTAAGGAATCTTAAACCAAGCATTAAGGGAAGCAATGGAATATTAGTGACCATACTAGTAGAGGTTCCACTTGTGGGGCTACCTTGGTTTCCCACACCCATGTTGGTGCCTTATATGGTGGCAGTATGGGGTTCGGAACACGTGGAATCAACAGAAGAACTAGAAGAGTCAACAAAACCAGAATCAAAATGAGGACCCAGTGGAGGACTAGGAGGATGAACTCTAACGCGATGGTGAGGAGTAAGATGTCATAAAGGAAGCTGAGGATGAAGATCACAAAGTCTCCACGATAAAATCCTAGGGGTGTAATGATGTCAAGACAAAGATGACTCAATAGAATAAAGGGGATAGGAGGAGAAAAATAGGAACAAACAACAAGAAAACACCTAGTTCAGTGGTGCCAAGTGTAAACTAACTATTTTGATATGCTATCTAATTCAAGAAAACAAATTCTATCAAAGGAAAATGACCTCTAGCCTATAGGTGATCTAAATCCTCAAGTAAGTTCTAAATATATTTTTTCATATGGCCTTCCAAAAGACTTCTTAATTGGCCAAATATGATCCCCATAAGAAGAGTTTTTCATAGAAAGTAGGGGTAAATAACCAAATATTTCCGACAACCTGTCCTATAGGGTGTTTTCCTATGATTGGTCACTACGGTTACCTTCCACATTGGGGTGGTCGAGTCTTGATCTTCTTGGTGATTAACCACCAGATGGGGTTCCCTGTCATGGGTTGGGTAGCCAAAAGGGGAAATGCTCAGACGATGAACTAGCCTAACCCCCTCTGAATCGGGTTTCTAATGCACTCTAGATTTGGACCATGGGATGGTGAAGGACTTTAAGCTCCCTAATTTTTTAACTTCTATGTATGAATGTAAGTGATCGATGGGTGTTATTAGAACCCTATCCCATTGATCCTACACCTAACTACGCAAATTGTTTGGAACTAGTTCCCAAGTGAGCTTAATCTATGTGTGTTGAATTATTAAGGTGTAATGTTTCAAGTCTTGGCTTGTTGTTGTTAGCCAAGCTCAGATTCGGGGGTGTCTGTGTGTGAAAATGATGTGTCAAGTGGATGCATTAATTGAGCATGTTTTATGATGCCATGTGTTGCTGAAAATAAAGTGTTGAAACATTGTAAATAATGTTGAAAATGGATAGTAAAATGAACAACAAATCCAAGCACACAAACCCCAACCCAAGAAGGCTATCAAGAAGCTAACAAAGAGGAGGAAACCAACCTACTCAAAGATACATATATGGCGAAAATATCTAATGCCTAAGGGACTGGGATCTAAAGTCACTAATCTATTGTAAATGGCATAGATAAACAACAAAAAATGAGAGGTGAAAGATCCTACAAAGGATAGGAAAGAAACTCCAAAAACCTAGGATACTCAAGGGGATCCTAAGGGGGAAGAAAACAATAAAATATAAAGGGAGTAAAATGATGAAGAAACCTATCCAATAGGGCTGTAAAACAATGGACAATACCCTAGAAATTAGAGGGTGAAAGTGTTGTACACTAGACTCCTCAACTCAACAAATATCTTCCTAAATGATGGAGTTGTACTCTAAACCATCGGGGGATTTTTTCTTCCTCAATGATAAGAGAATATATGCCTAGGGGTGGCTTAGGAAAGAATAGAAACCCTTCCTAGCACACATGCAACACAGTGAGAAAATATAAAAAAATATGAATTTCTTTTTCTAAAAAATGACAGAATGCAGATTATGACCTGAAAAGTGCATTCAAATGCATAAAATGGGCCAAAAAGTGTGTTCTAGAACATAGATAATGGGAAAAAAATGAATTTTTTCTCTTGCAAATTTCTCTCAATAGTTTTCACCCACATTTTGTCATCTCCTACTCGACTAGTACCTGTGACCTGTGAAAAGATGCGAAAAACCATCAGAAACCAAAAACTCTTCGAGAAAACAAAGTGGACCTAAAAATAGAAATTGAGAGGATAAAAATAGCTGGAAAAACATTGAATAACACTGAAACAATAGTCACCAAGGATATGAATTACTACACCATTGGAGTCTTCATTTTTTAGTGTAAAGATTTCAGAAAGGTCTACCAAAAACGCTTCACTTATTTCACTTGTGACAAGTGAACCTAACAACAAGATATGGTTGTTTATGCTTCAAATATGAAATTAGAAAAGAAGAAAACCCTGCACCAAAAAGATAATCCAAAACATATAACAACAAGAAATAATTGATGCAATAACCTAATATCAACTTAAATTATCAACCCGAGGTTTGTACAAACTTAAGAGGGGTCGACGGTGTATGTGCAGCATATACTTCCTCTTTCTATCCTGAATCCCTTTGATGTAAGTGAAAAGAACTAAATGAGGCAAAATCAATTAAGAAAATATCTAAGTAAGTCGTCAATCCTAAGGCAAATAATAATAAGCAAACCTATTCTACTTTTGCTAGAAAGTAAATGGTAGTGAGTACATCGATTCTATTTGAAAAAATGTAAAACATAATGACGACTTAAGAAAATATAAGATATCTTGCTAGAAAGGAAATATATTCTATTTTGTAGGAAGGTAATGTCCTATATTATTCTTTCAAGAAGGAAATCACACTTTGCATGAAGTAAATTGTGGGAAGGAAATCTAGACTAATTGCAGAAATCAACATTCAAGATGCAAGCAATGTAAGAGCTAAATGGGGACACAACCAAGCCTTAGCCTAACCAAAGTGGCCTCAGATCATTCATAGGCTATAAATATACTTCTATAATGAATTTGGAGTGAATATGGGTAAGGAAGTTCTCTAAAACACATTGCTACAAGATTGGTATAAGGGTGTCAGGGTTGCTACATGACTGAGATAACTTACCGAATGCCCAATAAAATCAAATGAAAATGAGATGGGATTTTTGTTTTATTAAGTAGGATGTCCTATGACTCCATTCCAAGTGGAATTAGTCAAAAATACCCCTCTCAGCATGTGCTAAAAATATATGAAAATTACTACTTTAAAAACCGGAAATTCTAGAACTAGTGAGCTAGTTAACCTACCAAATGCCTAACCTAATAAAGTGAAAAAGATATGAGGTAATTTTTTTTATTAACTTGTATTTTTTTATGACTCAAAAAAAGTGGAGTTATCTGAAATGAAGCTCATTAACACGTTCTTGAAAATAGCAGAAAATTACTACTATTTTTCTACAAGAGACTTCCATAAATTCTAGATTTGTGAACTAGTAAACCAATCCAAATAGCTCAATGATGAATATGACTTTTCACAGATATTATAAGGATGCATAATTCTTTTGGCCTTGTAAATAAATTGAAAAATTAATCACTTCAATCATTTAAACAATGTAACCTACAACAAAAGAGGCATGAACACTAAATGTAGAAATAAGAGATGCAACTGCAAAAAAAAATAAAAAAAATCCAAGGAAATAAATAAATTGTACAAGAGGGCTTTGAGGCACCTAAGATGGCCAAGCCCATGGATAATCAGATTCCTATGAAGGAAGCCAAGGTTTAGAAGCTAAAGATGGCACCAAACTTCACTATTTGAATCAATCCAAGTACATCCCTACTAGAAATGAAAAAGGTGCTACTAAATAACATTGTTTTCTACAAGAAGACTAAGAAATACTTGCCATAGAGGAAAATTCCAATTGGTACTTATACAAAATCATAGGGAAGCATCATCCTTGAAAGAAGGCAATTTTTGCCTCCAAAATCCCTCAAAAAATGGATCTAGTTCCCAACACTAGGAATTTGCATTAAATGATAGGGAACACATTCCTACATTTTCTCAATCAGTGGAGCTCCAGAAATTGTTCAATAATTTCATCATATCATGTTCATTTATTATCCAATCTTGGTCCTCCAGTAGCAGGAAGAAAGTCCCTATATTATCTCATCCTGCAAGTCTTCATAATCTGCCCAGTATTCTCATAATATTATACAAAAATAAATAATATTAGACACATAATATACAATTATCTCTAAACCTTCTTAATGAAAATATTAAAGCTAAAAAATGTCATCTAATGGAAAAAAAAAATAGGTTTAATGTGTTGAAGGATGGTCAAATGTGATTAATTTATGTCTAATTTGGAGGCCCATCAGTAGTGCCAGGGATTCACTTCCTTCCCAGGAAGTCCAAAATCCACTGCTAAGTTCAAATTCTGCCTCCAATGTCCAATGCTAAAATCCTTGCACTACTTGTTCTCTCAGTGAACATTTATCGACTCATTTTTTCAAGCACACTCTCAATTTGCTTCTGATCCCAATTGGAAATGCTATTAACCAAAACAAATTTATTCCCTAGCCTTCCCTTCTTTGCTTCCCAGTCCCTCGGGAAATCTAGTCACCCCCTTCCATGTAGTCACTCACCTTCCATGTTCAAGAATCCCTTTCTCTACTTCTCAGTCCCTCAAGCGATCTATTCCTTGACAAGGTTTCCTTGCATCAAAAATTCCAAAAACCAAGGCATACCCCTACCTGAAAACAAAGGCATATCCCTTCTTCAAAACCATCATACCAGTCATAACATGATTATGGAAATTAATGGACACTATTGGGTACCTGTGTCCCATAATGGCCTTGCTCCTAAAGTGCTTTACCAACATACTATTCCATGTTCCAAATCCTTTTGTTGTTGTTGTTAATTCTCTTGCAACAAATTCTAACCACTTAAACTAGACATTTTCCATGCTTTCTTGTACTAAGCACACAATTTCTATTAGACACAAAAGGAATTGTAATAAATTCAATCCATACCTCATTTATAGCTCGTCAATAAGGTGACACTTGCAATTATGTTTAGTTCTTGTCACAACAAGTCAAATTAGCTCCTTGATCAAATCATCATATACAAAAATATCACATCAAGTTAGCTCAAAAATCAACCATCATAAATCATAATCCTAGATTATGTGCATAATAAAAAACTATAAATAAAATATTGATACTTATCTTCAAATTGTTCTTTTCTTCTGCCTTTGTTCTTTTTCCTTTCCATACACCTGTTAGATTGGCTTCCAAATACAACAAGCACCCAATGAATTCTCTTCTCTTCTCTTCCAAAGCAATAATGGAATCGAGAGACTGTACCGCACCTACTACCTCGATATCATCAATAAGGGAATACTGAGACTACACCAACTCCTCCCTCAATATGAACCACAAGGAAATCTAGAGGCTATACTGCCTCTACCCTCAATATCAACAACAAGGGAATCTAGATACTATATCGCCTCTACTCTCAAAATCAACTAAAAGGTTATCTAGAGATTATACTGCCTCTACCCTCAATATTAATAAGGGAAACTAGACAGTCCCATACTTGCTTATCCCAAAACATAAACCTACACAGGGTGTACCACAACACTTTCACATATACCCATGATACAACACAATGAATACACAACACAGAACAACACGTACACAATACACATGGCACATTACAACACATACTCAACACAACATGTACAAAACATACACAATAGAAGTATTGCGCATCCAAAGATGACACCGTCTCTACCGAGAATTCTTGCCTATAAATTTTTTCCCGTGCCTTACTACATGCACTCACAACCCAAATCTCGGGTACGTGGCTCTTTCCACTTATCCATGTGTTTCCCAACATACCACATATTACATTTCTTTCATTATGTTTATATATCCTTCAACATTCCTTGTTCATAACATAAACATGAGCATAGTTATAAACACATAATATCAAAATCATATCCATGTGATACTAAAATCATATATCTTCTAGGGCCAATAACCTTTTCATGCCACTCACCTACATAAAACAATCATTCTTCCACCAGAATGATACCTAGCGACCATGTTAGATAATAGAATTCACACACACACACATTGTTGACAAGGTTAATCCTCTCTATGGACAGAGACTATCCCTCTAGCCCAATGAGTAGGTCTAGCAACTGAAGTGACAATCAATTAGACATCTTCCTAAGTTATAATTTAAAAGAAGAATGAAAGAGATGGCCTACCTCGTTCAGATGCTATTCCAATTTCCCTTGTTGAGGACCTTATACCACTTGTGTCATGGACTTGTTCCTGCTTCTCTTAGTGTTTATGTACCTTCACAAGTGATCAAGAGACAACAAATCATACAAAAAACAATAGCAAATCCAATAAAAACCTACTTAATTCATCAAGGAATGTCAAGCTAAATAATACATGAACATATATATTTTGGGAAGATGAACAAGCATTTGTATATTATTAGGAAATAAAGGGAAGCTTACAACCAAAGCCTTGATGTTGAAAGGCTCTCCTTGAGTAGTAATCCAAGTCCAAGCCAAAAACTGTCCAAGCACTCCTTCTCCAAGTATAGTGAATAGCCTCTAGGCACAAGCTTAGCATAATTGTGCAAATGGACATATACCAACCATTTGGGAATGGGAGAGGATGAATTTATAGGCTGGGAAAGGGAGTTATGACTTCTCCAAACCTAGGATTAGGCCCTCATCTCAAGGAGGTAGCTCATGGAAATAAGACAAAGAGGCCAAGTTGGGAGAATTTGACCTCATCTATGCGAAAAAACATCCATCTCACTGCCCTGGAAGCTTCTAGATCATGAAGATTCTCATCCTCTTTATGAAAATCATCTCTTTAGGGATCATCATGGCTATACAAGGAATCAAAGCGATGCCATCACGGGTCAAGCGTGATGCAACAATCGACCATCGCGGTTTTTAACCTCATAAGAGCGATGAGTCTTAAAATAAGGGTTTTAGAGCTATTTCTTCACGGGAAAGCTCAAGGAATTTTTGAGTCAATGTTCTAGGGAGGATATGAGTTGCATATCTAAATAAATACACTGCATGATGGTCATGTTTCAGGCTCAGGGTATGTCATGGGGAAGTGCATAAGGTGTGACAAAATATTGTGTAACAGATGCCCCCTAAAGCATGAAGGCAGAATGAGGAGTGATGGTTGAGATGCTTTACGAGCTTTTGCAAGGACAAGGAAACACACCGTCATGAGACCTGCAAATCAAGGACGCATATACATATACATATCTGAGAGAAAGAAATGAATCTATGGCATGGGTGTAGCCATCCAGATAATAAGGACTATATGAAATGATGCATGCCATGGGCATAGCCATCAAGATAATAAGGACTATATGAAATGATCCATGGCATGGGTGTAGCCATCCAGATAGTGAGGACTATATGAAATGATCCATGGCATGGGTGCATCCATCCAATACAGAAGGATCATCTATAATCTAAGATCGAAGGCATGGATGCAACAATCTGATATAGAAGGATCATCATCAATGTAAAGTCCCCACAGTATTGTCACAACCATCTGTATAGCAGAAAGATGTGTACAATCATGAAAAATATATAACTTCATGCAACCTAACTTATATCAAACAAAACTTAGGGTATTGCACTCCATCCGAACGTGATCAAAGTACGAATTCTAACATGTGAATGAATGTGTCCTAGTCGAACATGCTAGAAAACCACTTGATTATTGGCCACTGATGTGGACCGTTAACAAGGATGAGAGGAACCAACCATAATGACAATGGATTTCAAGGTATGATAGTACAATCCATGAATGTGATAAAAAAGTTGAATTCGAACACTCGTGGAATCACCCGATAGAAGGCCAATAGTGGAAACCTATCGTTGGATGCGAAGAAATTTCCATTAAGGAATGAAAGCTCTAAGGTACTGAAAGAGAGTTTCTAAGTCATCTCCTTGGATAATGAGCTGAAGTTGGCAGGAAGTGACCTGTCGAAGGAGGGTCATAATGATTCCCTCATCATCGACATGAAACAAGGAATAAAGTGGAATGAAATGAATGACATCCAATACTGTAGCAAAAAGCCAGACAATGTATAGGTAAAAGACTGTAGATAGGACTTCTCTTGAACATATTGGTGACATGACTTTAGAGTATGGCAGCATTAGACTCAACATAGGACCAAGGGTCATAATGATGAAGTGGAATAATAAAATGAGAGGAAAAATGGATTACCCAAACTTGGAAGGACAAGTGACTAAGTGAGGATTTCCCAAACCCAACAAGAGAAACATATGAGTGTCATGTTCAAGAGTGACATGTTGCCTATATAAGAGTTGTTTCAACTTCATTTCCCCCCCACTATCTTTAGCAAGTACCTCTTTATTTTTACACAAGCTTGAAGAGGATACCATATGCTTGTCGTATAACTTCACCCTTTAGATGAATCCATCCTAGTAAGTTTTACAAGTCCTAGGGAGGAGAAACTCAGGCTCTTCATGTTGACAAGGTTTTTGTCATTTAATTTTTATGATTTCGACGGAAGAGTAACTCGGTATCCTTTTCACATTTATATATTTTGGAAAAGAGACGAAAAAAAAACTCCATTATGTCCCTTTTTATAATTTGTCTCTCCAATTAGAAAAGGTAGAAAACAATATTCGAGAGAACCTCCTAGCCATGTTCAACTAAGGTGTTCCTTTTCATACAATAATCTCTCTGAGTCTGGAAAAGGGTTAAAATTATACTGAGTAGACATCATTTCATTTACTTTTATGAGTTTGAAATGACAAGTACTCGGAAATCTTTTAGGTTTTCAATTGTCAGAAAAGAGTTGAAAGATGGCTCTACCTAGAGGAACGAGTGGTATAAAAGGATAACAACTGGTTCCGGTAATGATGGAACAACTCAAAACATGTAATGGTTAAGAGGTTGGGTAATAAGACCACTCATTGCAGATGTTCCTTAGGCACAGGTAAAAAAACCAAGTGAAAGCATATGATTGACCAAAGAGATGGTGACGATGGAATGAAATAGCCAAGGCTCATGGAAAAAAACTGGCTGATAAAAATGGCAATCACGAGATGTAAATTGGGAATGGTTTCATTTTTTATTTCATAAGCTTGAAACATGGGAAAAAACTATGCTTGGATTTGGTTTCATTTTTACACAATCTTGAAATGGAAACAAACTATGCTTGGGTTGTGTTTCATTTTTACACAAGCTTGAAACAGAAACAAACTATGTTTGAGATAAATTTGCATGCCCCCAGCATAATGACTCAATCAAGGTACTTAGAACTCCATACTTAGAAGTCTAAGGCAATAATCAGTGATGGTATACACCCAGATTGATGCAGACAAGCTGAAAAATTGACAGTTGGTCAAAGTAGTCAAAAGATCAAGGTGAAGGATTGGATGGAAAGGATCATAGGCTCCCCAGTGGAGTTGCCATTTTTTTGACAAGGTTAATCCTCTTTGTGTACATAGACAGTCCCTATAGCCCAATGAGTGGGTCTAGCAATTGAAGTGACAATCAACTAGACATATTCCTAAGTTATAATTGGAAATAAGAATGAACGAGATGACCTACCTCGTTCTGATGCTATTCTGATTTCTGTTGTTGAGGAACTAGAACTGCTTGTGTCGCGGAATTGTTGCTACTTCTCTCAGTGTTTATGTATCTCCATAAGTGATCAAGAGACAACAAGTCATACCAAAAACAATAACAAATCCAATAACAACCTACTTAATTGATCAAGGAATGTAAAGCTAAATAATACATGAACATATATATTTTGGGAAGACGAACCAGAAGTTGTATATTTTTAGGAAATAAAGGGAAGCTTACAACCAAATCCTTGATGTTGAAAGGCTCTCCTTGAGTGGTAATCCAAGTCCTTCTCCAAGAAATATCCAAGCACTCCTTCTCCAAGTCTAATGAATAGCCTCTAGGCACAAGCTTAGCATAAGGGTGCAAATAGACATAGACCAACCATTTGGGAATGGGAGACGATGAATTTATAGGTTGGGAAAGGGAGTTAGGACTTCTCCAAACATAGGATTAGGCACTCATCGGAAGGAGGTAGATCATAGGGATAAGACAAAGAGGTCAAGTTGGGAGAATTCGACCTAATCTATGTGAAACAACCTCGAGCTCACCACTTTGGAAGCTTCTACATCACGAAGATTCTAATCCTCTTTGGGAAAATTACCTCTTTGGGGATCATCCTGGGTATACAAGGGAACAAAGCGATGCCATCGTGGGTTAAGCATGATGCAACAAGGGACCATTGCAGTTTTTAACCTCATAAGAGCGGTGAGTCTCAAAATCAGGGTTTTAGAGCTATTTCTTCAGGGGAAAGCTCAAGGAATTTTCTAGTCAATGTTCTAGGGAGGATATGAGATACATATTTGAATAAGTACACTACATGATGGTCATGTTTCCATCACTTCAGGGTATGTCACGGGGAAGTGCAGGAGGCGTGACAAAATATGTGTAACACACACGCACACACACAATCACGATCACAACACAATTACAAGTGTACATAAGGTCAAGGTTAAGAGAACTTCCTTTATTCATGCAAAGCATGTACACCATTGAGAAATGTATTTCCCAACATAGCCAAGGAAGCTATTACCTCAAGCCCATTTACTTTACCTTTCTTAGTTACCTTTCTCATGACTATCCTACCACTGTACATTTATCTCTATGGACCTAACTAGGCCAAATGGTTTTCATATTCTTGTGTCCAATTTCCCTTTATTCATGTATTGGGCTTCATTCGAGTCTTATACTACCTGTTTGGTTTCACCCATATCTCCTCAAGCTCCATTAGATTTCCTCTTTCCCAAAATAATTCCCAAGACCTTCAAAAAACAAAAGGCAATAATAAGAAGACAAGATGGAAAACATAGAAATCCAAACAACAATACACACCACAAACGAAGTGACATGGCCATGCACCATTCATAGTCAACATCGTAAATCAAGCACAAATAAACCATGAAAAACTAAAAGCATAAAGCTTTCAATAGAGAACTTGATTCAATCCCCATGAGTTCCAAGTGCTTCTAAGTGTTCATCAATAAAACCTCATCCCAAGCCTTCTTCAAGATCTATGGTAGTCCCTATTTCCATGAAATTCCCTACATCATATTGTCATAAACACATAACTATTAATGCATTAATTAATATAACAAAATTCCAATTACCTTACCCAGCTATACCAAGCATGTTTCCCTACAACTATACATGCACATATAATCTCTCAAGGGATTTAAATTCCCTTGACTAATTCAGATATAATCAGAAAACATCTATTATGCTTACATCTGATCAACCATCTTCCATGTAGATTCCTTAGCCCCAAAGTGCTTCCATTCACTTTAACTTTCTCTATTGCTCAGTTCAAAAGCATGAACTTATTCTGCTATAGACAGTAACTCAATATTGTTCTCTTCCAAAGCTCTCCAGGGCTCTAGGGACTACTATATCAACCCACAACCTCTAGGGAACCGAAGCCGTTACAGGGCTCCAACCCATAGCCTCCAGGGAAGCCAAGTTGTTACATGGCTCTAAATATCCTAACCCAACCCACAACCTCTAGGGAACCTAAGAACCAATCCCCTTCACCTTTCTTCAACCATTCCTTGGTTTTCCTACCTGTTATCAATGACCGAATAGATCTGGGGAATTCTATGAGCTACACCCCTAACTTTCTGTACCTCTTATGAACTATAGATATGAGGCCTAAAACCTTGATACGATGGACAATCCCCCTTATGATGGTCTCCGCCACAAATCCTACATCCAAATGGTTCTTTTTCATTTCCTTTGTTACACTGCTCCACAGGATGAGACCCTTGCCCTTTCTCAGTTGCATTGAACTTCTTATGCAGAGCCACATTTTCCTTCTCACCTAGATCTTGAGAACTTCCTTGCTTATGCCATTTTCCTTTAGTATTATTTCTACACTTCGAGTCATGCTTGAACTCAAGCTTGCACTTTGAATTTCAAGACAATGCTTCAACTTCCTTATGGCTCCCTCCAATAATTGATTCTCATGAAACTCAACCCGATATTTGAATGCTAATGGCAATCTCATAATGAACCTTTGGATCTTTTCTTTCTTATCCTTAAGATATGGTACATATCTTAACAACTCTAGAAATATGGTTGCATATTTGTCATTTGTCATGGAACCCATCTTGACTTCATGGAATTTCTTGCCCTTTCCATCATAATACCTCTTAGATAGGTACTTCTTCCTTAAGATTCTTTCAAATTCTTCCCAAGTCAACTCCTCTTCCCTGATGCCTTTGACATGCTTGACATATTCCCACTAGATGCTTTCTCTTCCTTTAAGACTAAAGGTAGCTATCTTGGCTTTGATATACTTAGAGTAATCTTGAAGTAAGAGTAATTCTCCCATCCCAAGTAGCAATGATTCTGAATCTTTTTACTTAGTCATCTCACCATCAAAAGTAGGAGGCTTAGTTTTTTTGAAATCTTGTGGAAAGTATCCATTCTCACTCTTCCTATAAGGATGTTGGTGGTGATGGTGATGATGTCTCTCAGAAGCAGAGCTAGAATAAAATCCATGAGTGAGAGACCTCCTATCAAATGTATCCAAGAGTCTGCCACTCTTCACTGTAGCATCCCTGTCCATCCTATGCCCTTTGAGAGACTTGCTTCCATCTACACCATCAATTGTTTCTTCCTTACTATCTCCATGATTAATCCTGAATCGTTCCTACTTTTGCAAATGTGAAAGGCTCTAAAGAATAATTTCATTGATATTGGATTGATTTTCTTGAGCTTTCTCAAGCCTTTCCTATGCTTCAATCAACCTCTCATTATCTTCCTTTCAACGTACAATATCTTCCTTTAAACTTCTCAAGGTATCTACTAGATTAGGAGAGTCTCCCTCTCCTTGCTGCTCAACTGATTTCTCCCATCCCTCGGCCTATATGGGAAGTCCAATGAATTGAACTCAAATATTATTCTCTTCATCTCTTGGCCTTCTAATTCCTATAATATGTCATTGATAGCTAAATAAAATCATAATAAGAAACATACCTCAACTTATTGCCAATGAAGTTATTGCATCTACACATGCCAATCCTAATTAGCATGATAAAAAATATCATGTGCATGATATAATAGCAATATCAATAACTAACTAACGTGCATACATGGTAAATATATAGAAAACTGACATGCATGCATAACAATCTGCATTTACCCCGAGGTCTATTATTTCAACCTTGTTCTGATACCACTCTGTAACACCCCACCCCACATTTACCCGATTTTACAAGTTCACGAGGGTAAACATCAAACGAGAATTACTATGAATGACCCAACATATAAGTTCTAGTTATGGAAGTGGGGCCTGTAATCCTGAAACCTATTGCAACCTGTGAGGGACACCTAAACACCGAGATGTCAGACAACATCCATGATGATATTATCTTGAGATGGAACTATCTTTTACCAAGCTTTACAACCCATCCGCACACATACAGTCTACCCCATATGGCCAAAAGGATCCAGCCACATGCACAAGTCATCCTCCATGTGACTACAACCAAAAATCCCCTTTTTTTGTACCTGCGACCATGGATTCAGTGCCATAATTTTAGTGCTAGCTTACAAGCTAGTTCCCAGAACTTTCTAGAATCAAGTCTAAGATAATCACAAGTCTGCATAGCCTACACTTAGGCTTATATCTTGCCCAAAAATTCCAAACACATAATAAAAAATTAGACAAACACATGGTAAACATAGTAATTATAGGTCATGAATGCATATTTATTAATTGTTTCCTTAGTTTCATTAGAAAATCATTGAGAATGATCACTGTCCTCCCAAGCTAGTTGCATCAAAGACTAGTTAGCTCATGAATTCAGATAATCATTCAATAACTTATCAAACCATGAATAAGATCCATAACAAGAGCAAATTATACAATAAGAATGTGTCATGCTTATAACTAGAATTTAACTAGAATGAATCTATGACAAGCCAATCATAAAATCAACACAATAACCAATACATGTGCTCATTGATCTCAATAAGAATTAACACATAATAACATATGCATAAAGCCAACCAAATCAAGGATTGCCACATACCACCCGACCATAGATTGGGTTGTACGAAATATTTCTTTCAACCAATCACCCTCATGCCATATTCGAAGAATTAATGTGGGATCACATGGGATAATATCAACTAAAACCAACCAAGGAATCTAGAGGTTAAACCACCTCTACTCTCAACCACATTGATTTCACATAAGTCGGTCAAAAAATCACCAAAACCAAAACAATATTGGATTCCTGAGATTTTCTTCACCATATCTAGAGGAATTTTCCTGTCTCCACCCACCTCTTAAGAATTCTAAGAGGAAACCATCTCCACCCTCAACCTTTCGAAATTTTCCTAAGACCACCTTAACCAAGATCCAAAATATAATGACAATCCAAAGCTTAACCAAAACACAGAACCCACTACATCATGGCTATCTAGGAAATGGTGGCAAAGGAAAGGTTGTACATCACTATCAATATAGGGAAATCCCATGCCAATTACAACAAACATGAACAATAAACTAATGCATAGACCATCCATCAAATCCCAGCATGTTAAGTCACACATGCACATTGTTACGTACAAATCCACAATTATTTTCTGCCCTTACTTGCTATTGTCTAAACTTCCTCTTGCGCTCCCTTGTTTTCCTTGCTTGCTTGCTTCATTGCTTTTTCTCTCTCTCTCTCTCTCTCTCTTCTCTAAGTGAATGCTATAATGTCCAAGAGAGTGTGTGAATATTTCTCTTCTTTTCATTCATTTTCCCTTGCATACATATTCTTGTCTCTTCATCTTCTTTTTCTCCTATTTTCCTTTATTTCTTGTATTAAATTTCCATTTATTGCCTTTTTCCTTTTCTAATGCTAATGCCAATTTCCATAGGCAATAATAAACCACAAGTGACTCTCAATGTAATGTTTTTCCATGCATTCAACTTGGAATATGTGTCCCATGACTTTGGTTTAATTTATTCACATGGAAACATAACCTTGGGTTGCTACAAAAGTCAACATGATTAATGATGGTCAACTACATTTACTAGGTTGGCCTAAGTTTACTAGATTGATATAGGTTTACTTTGTTAACGTAGGTTTATTAGGTTGACCTACATTTATTAGGTTTACTAAATTTATTAAATTGAACTAGGGTTACTAAGTTAACAATGGTTTAGTAGATTTACCAAGTTAGCCTAGGCTTACTAGGTTGATGTAGGTTTATCACGTTCACCTATGGCTTACTAGGGTGACCTAGTTTGATTAGGTTTACTAATCTTAATATATTTTGTAAGTTCACTAGGTTGACCTAAGTTTAGTAGGTTGACTTAAGTTTACTAGGTTTACTTGGTGAAGTTAGTTGGCATAGGTTTACTAGGTTTAGTAGGTTGAATAGGTTCACCTAGGTTTACTATTAGTTTTTTTAAGATTACTAGGTTTACTAGGTTCATCTAGGTTTACTAGGTTCATCTAGGTTACTAAGTTTACTAGGTTTACAAGGTTGGCCTAGTTTTACTAGGTTGACTTAGGTTTAATGTTGACCTCCATTTACTAGGTTCATTTATCTTTAACATATTTACTAGGTCAATTATAGTGAACTATAGTCTTATCTATTCAACCATACTCAACTAGGTTGACCTCGGTTTACTAGCTTGACCTAAATTTATAGCTTTACTAGACTTACTATGTTAGCCATGGTCAATCATGGTCAACTATAGTAAACTATGGTCACCATGGTTGACTATGGTAAACATTGGTTGATTATTGTCAACCATGATCAAATATGAATAACCATGATGAACCATAGTCAATCATAATCTATCATAGTGAATTCTAGTTAGATGTGGACAATCATGGTCATATGTAGTTATCTATATGTTCACCATAAAAAACCCTCTCTCACCATAACTTGAATATATTTAGCCATAGTTAGCCATTCATGAGCTTATCTTGATTGTTGATTCCCCGAATACTTTGTAAACACTACACAACTGATCACCTACGATAAATTTATCATTAACATCCACCAATGAAAAATAAAAACTATTCACATATTTCGACCAATATATTAAAGTTAACTTGCTCCTATAATCGACTTTTATACCTGTAACCATGGTTTAACCGTCATTTTAATGCTTTTTTTTTATCTTTTTCAATTTGATTCATGGGGGTTTTAGTGAAACTTCTTTGTATACTTAACGTGCAATCCTTCCGGAACCATTGATCTCCGACGCAAATAAAACCTAAAATGCACTCCATAACAAAGTCCAAGTAACATTTGAGTTTGAAAAGATGTTTGCCATGAGACAATCCATGCTACCAACTTTCTGATTTCCTGAATATCCCAACTTATTTTCCATGTCGGAATATCCCAAAAAATGTCCATGTAAGTACGACGTGCCCCACTCCATTTCGATGTCTGACTCCGGGATGAATATGAGTTTTGAAGTCCGCCCCTTGATGTAAGCAGAGCTCGTTTGATTGTATGATTGCGCATGCAATAAGATCGGCCCTACCCTTTGTTCATCTGTCTGGTTAGCATTTGCTTATTCTTTGCATTTTCCGGGAAACAGGCATGTATTGATTGTTGAATTTAATAAATTTTTAAATCAATGGAAATTTTTATTCCAATTAAACAACCAAACCAAATGAAATTATATATTTTTATTTTTATTTTCCTGATAGAGACCTACATTAGTGGCGTATCTCAATAGAATGCATCAACTGATCTCGTTACACTGACATCTGTAAGCACTGTCATCTTCAACAAATAAAAATATTTGTTTTGCATAATCTGTCACCTGTCATTTGCATCAATCCAGGAAACGACGGATTTGTGGATATATATATATATTCGTGAACGCAATATTGAGATAAAGATATACAGAATCTGTCTTCGGGAACACAAATATTTTGTTCAAAAAGGACCGTGGAATAAAATGGTTTTGTGGAAAAAGGAAAGTCGAATAAAATGGTAGGAAGTGACAGATTTGTAGACAATAATCCCTTTTCTGACTTTCATCCATTTCTCAAATATTTGTTCACAAACTTTGGGCAGATTCTGTGGACAGATTTGTGAAATGATATCTGTGGATGGAAGTAAAGACAGATTTGTGAAATGATATCTGTGGATGGAAGTAAAGATATTTGTGTACAAATATATGTTACAGATTTGTGAGAAATGAGATCGATGGAAGTAAAATATTTGTGTACAAATATATGTTAAAGATTCGTGAGAAATGAGATCGATGGATGTAGTCAGAATTGTGGACAGACAGATTTGTTGGCAAATATTTGTATCCTAGATAAATATGATTTTGCTCACAAATATTTGACCAGAACATGTGTGAACAACGCAAGGAGGGAACATGTGTGAACAACGCAAGGAGGGAAATAATAATAATAATAATAATTGGTTAATAAATTTTGTCATTGATTCATCCTGTGGATCTCCATTTCTTCAACAACAATTACAATTGGTAGGATGAGAAGAGTGTGGAGATACGATTTGTTTTTGAGTTTCAGAGGCCCAGATGTAAGAAAAGGCTTCGTTGATCATCTTTACCATGCTTTGATCAGAGAAGGGGTCCATGTGTTCCTGGATAGCCAAGAATTAAAGAAAGGGGATGATATTAATGCAACCATAAATAATGGCATTGAAAGCAGTCGAATCAGGGTTCCGATATTCTCTCCAGATTATGCAACCTCTTTATGGTGCCTCAGGGAAGTGTCCCTTATTGCGCGGCAGGGGCAGGGGCAGGGGCAGGAGCTTGGGAGGACCATTCCTTTGTTTTATAAAATGTCTCCTTCGCATGTACGCCACCCGGACCGACCAGATAGCCCCTTTGCCAAGGCATTCCAACACCATCGGAGCTGTGGAAGACACAGTGAAGAAGAAATTCGTGAGTGGAAGGTTGCTCTCTCCACCGTCGCCAGTCTCTCTGGCTGGTCAGTCGACGACACCAACGGGTGGGTGGGTTAAATTAATCCATATAAAACCATAAACAGTATCAAAATTGCGAAAGTTTTTTATGTTTTCTATAATATATATGTGAAGATTTCTCACCTCGAGCCAGGTACCTTTTCTTTGAATGTTTCATTGCCTTTGTTTGATACTTTGAAGGTTTCTTTGTCTTTGTTTTGACGCATTCGAATTCTGCGATGTACAGGTACGAAGCAGCCCTGGTGAATCGTGTGGTTCAGTGTGTGTCAACAATGTAAAGAAGGCGATCCTTAGCAACCCTTGAACGTATGGACAGTTATCCTGGATGTGTAAAGTAATGGAGTTTAGATTAACCAAATGATGAAGGAAATCATGGGAATCATGGCTCGAGAAATCACGACTCAAAGGATTCATAGTCTATTCTACCTTAGCAGGCAAGGAGTATCTAATTAAGGCAAGGAGTATCTAATTTTTGTATTGATAAACGATGGAGTTTTGATTTAAAATATTATTGTGTTTTTATTTTTATTAATTAATATATTATTAAGAATTAATGTGTTTTTCTTTAGAATCATGGCTTGAGAAATCAAGATTCAAAGGCATCACAGTCTATTCTACTTTAGTAGGCAAGGAATATGTAATTTTTGTATTGATAAAAGATGGAGTTTTGATTTAAAACATTGTTGTGTTTTTATTTTTATTAATTAATACATTATTAGGAATTAATGTGTTTTTTTTAAGAATTATGGCTTGAGAAATCAGGGCTCAAAGGCATCACAGTCTATTCTGCCTTAGTAGGCAAGGAATATCTATTAATTTTTGTATTGATAAAATGGAGTTTTGATTTAAAACATTATTATGTTTTTATTTTTATTAATTAATACATTATTAAGAATTAATGTGTTTTTCTTTAGAATCATGGCTTGAGAAATCAGGGCTCAAAGGCATCACAGTCTATTCTACTTTAGTAGGCAAGGAATATCTATTTTTTTATTGATAAAAGATGGAGCTTTGATTTAAAACATTATTGAGTTTTTATTTTTATTAATTAATGCATTTTTAGGAATTAATGCGTTTTTCTTTAGAATCTTGAGAAATCAGGACCCAAAGGCATCACAGTGTATTCTACCTTAGTAGGTAAGGAATATCTAATTTTTGTATTGATAAAAGATGGAATTTTGATTTAAAACATTATTGTGTTTTTATTTTTATTAATTAATATATTATTAGGAATTAATGTGTTTTTCTTTAGAATCATGGCTGGAGAAAGGCATCACAGTGTATTCTACCTTAGTAGACAAGGAATATCTAATTTTTGTATTGATAAAAGACGGAGCTTTGATTTAAAACATTATTGTGTTTTTATTTTTATTAATTAATATATTATTAGGAATTAATATGTTTTTCTTTAGAATCATGGCTGGAGAAATCAGGACTCAAAGGCATCACAGTCTATTCTACCTTAGTAGACAAGGAATATCTAATTTTTGTATTGATAAAAGATGGAGTTTTGATTTAAAACATTATTGTGTTTTGATTTTTATTAATTAATACATTATTAACAATTAATGTGTTTTCTTTAGACAGGTATATATTGTAATATGATTTTTATATTTATTTTACATAAAAAGTACAAGTGATATATATATATATATATATATATATATATATATATATATATAAAAGAAAGATCAAATTAAATTTTAATTTTAATAATTAATTAATATTTTTTTCAATTATTTTAACAATAATTTAGATGTATTTTATAACTATTTTTATAAAAAAAAAACAAATTTAAAAAATTAAAATGAGAAAAATTATTATTTAAAAAAAATAAGATTAGAAAAAATACATTTTAAATGATTATTATTTTTCTTATAATGAAATATCTTATTTTGAAAATGTATATTATATGTTTAAAAATAGTTACTTTCATGCCTTTTCAATTTATTATTTTTAACCTAAAATCTAAAATAATCTTAATGCTTATTCTAAAAACGATATATATTATTATTATTAGGTGTACTATATATTTTTAAGGTTTAGTATATTGCCATGTGGGAAAGGATCACAAGTTCCTAAAGAAGTTATTTTTTCATAACTTTTTTATTATAATTGTGAGGTGTATTATATAATTTAAAATATTAGAAATGGGATAAAGTTTGAATTATCAATGATGTAAGAAAAAAATATTTTAACATGACATATTATTGAAAAAAAAATATTTATATTTGAAATTAATAAACAAATAAAAAATATATACTTAATTTGCAGGTAGTCCCAGCCATGTTCAAAACTCTAGAGGCGTCACCCATATGCCCATAGTGTAGGAGGATACACCCAATATAAAAGCAAGTCTCATCACCAACTCTGGCCTCTCTAGTTGTAGTGTTTGCAAGTAGTCCCACCCATGTTAAAATCTCTGGAGGCTTCACCCATATACAATCTTTGGTGGCCTCACCCATATGCCCATAGTGTAGGACACTACTACATGTGGAGGGTTTTTAAGACAATTTTCATGTCAATTGTCTTTACTTGAGACAAAAAGAAACTTGTATATCGTCTTAAATATTGTGTGTCTCAAAATTATTGTCTTAAAAATTTGTCTCTATAAAGACAATATAAAACCTATATTATTATTGTCTCTATAAATAGAGATGCATTATTGTCTCTTAAGAGACAATTTCATTTGTCTTTGTAGAGACCACTTTCATTTTTGTCTCTTTAGAGACAATTATATTTTTGTCTCTTCAGAGACAATAGATGAGATTAAAAACATATTGTCTCTATAAAGACTATATGTCCATAATTCCAATTATCATCTCTCTACAGACAATATGAAAAAATATATAAAAAAAAAACAAAATCATTTTAAATGTTATTTAAGGTGGTTTCAACATTTAAAGCTCCCAATTAGTGATTTTAATTACCTTAAATATCTGTTCTTTATGGAAAAAAAAGAGAGAATAAGTTCCAATTTTTTTAAAGCTAACAACAAAGTCATTTTAAATATAAATAAAAAAAATAATTTCCAAAACTTAACAATTCTAGAAAGCAACCTTGAAAATAATAAGGAAACACGCTTATAGTTGCTTAAAAATATTTTCATGTCATTGAATTTGAACATGCAAGATCCTCAGTTGGAACCTCATTTCATGACATATTATGAGGCAAAAGAAAAATGTTCAAGAATTCTCCATCCTACAAGAGAGTTTACTCTCTCACATATAAATCCAAAAGCTTGAATCACATTAAATGGTGGAAAATTTAATTCTCCCCCTTGTATAATTGGAATTATATTCCTTGACCACAAAAAAATGTAAGAACTCATATGCATTTGAATCTACAATTGATTGGAAACCTTGTCTTGTTGAAGGTCTTACAAAAGATGGAAAATTGACAAAGGCACTAGCAACATGATATAGGCCAATTCTCAATCTATTGGTGACCTACAAAGTTATCTCCTCCAGTACTTGCTTTAAAAATTTGACAGTAGTTGATGCAATATTTATTAACATTCTCAAGTCTGTGTAAACTTGTTCATCACCATAAAATGCACCTAGTTGTTGTTGAGCAATATTGAAGGGAAGTTTTGGGCTCTCTAGTTGATGAAGAGGTAATGAACTATTCTGATCAATGTAGAATCCCAACTTGAAACAAAAGAAAAACCAGTTAGAAACTCTCAATTTACATTTCCTTAATTTCTTATCATCCCCTAAATCCTAGTAGATTGTAGCATAGAGTTTAATTACATTTCCATGTTGCGTGAAAGCTTCAAGTTTTTCAGTTAAAATGATCAGTGATTTCAAAATCCATAAAATGATATTATATTCTTACACATGCTTGTTAGCTTATTATCTCACCTAGTAGATTGTAGAATAGAGTTTAATTACATTTCCATGTTGCATGAAAGCTTCAAGATTTTCAGTTTCAGCACCATAAAATGATATTATTTTCTTATAAATGCTTGCTATCTTATAATCTCTTCATCCTAGGAGATGGAGTAACAAACCTGTAAGCTAGGAATACAAAAGATGCTAGTGTTTTACACGAGATTACTAGATTCCAGTAAAACCAAATAGAAAAAAAGTTATTTTTTTTAAAGATTCAAAATAAAAAAATCTCAAAGGTTTTATTTGGTACAAGTAAGTGCTATACTCATTCTCATATCAACTTGTTATTCTGTGTCATTTCCTAACAAATCGTATAGTAGATTGTAAAGTTTTACACTTGAATATTTTTCCATCAAATGATTATGTGGTATGATCATGTTTTAGGTTTTAATTTTATTTAACCATGGATTATATTATTCATAAGTAATAGATGCTCTGATTTACTTTATGATTGAGTTTTTACCATGAAGGGAAATGATACTTTTTACGTGTCTATTATCATTGAAAAGGAATTATATTAATCCAATTAGTCACATAAATTTACAAGCAACAACTTCAATGTTTGCTGGACATATGGCGCAAAGGGCATATTGAAAAAGAATCCTAACAGCCAATAATTCAGATCAGGATATCAAAGATTTTGCAGCAAAAATTCCATAAGCATTTGACAATAATAAAAATAACACAGTTTACTAACCCAAAACTCAAAATTGAATAGATCATTCGAAGAATTCAAACAAAACCGTAAACCTTACACAATAATTCTAAAGGTCACTTAAATATATACAGAAGGAAATTTTTTGTTAAAGCACTATGCAAAAAAGATTTTTGGGAAAGTCATTAGAAAAATGAAAGAATGCACTGTTGCACTAATAAATACAGGAACTCCAACAAAAATACAAATGAAAAGTAAACTCTAGAAGGGTCTCAATTAACAACTTTGAAGTTGGCACAACACACCAAACAAAATGGGTAGGAAAATTATTATGTGACTATTGATAAACACACCATACTATAGTTAGTATCAAAGATCATTCCATAGGTAGAAGGACATAGAATTAATCCAAACAATTAATAGAAAAAAAAAACAATAACAATTAATTGCCTGTTGGACATATGGCGCACGAGGCATATAAAAAAAGCATCCTAACCACCAATAATTCAGATCAAGATATCAAAGCTTTTGCAACAAAAATCCAATAAGAAATTTAAGAATAATATATTGGTTTATAAGATATTTAAGCATGTCCAACTAGCACTCCAAAATATTGCTATAAAATGAAAAGAGATAAAAAGAGTGTTTAGATTATACAATAGCTAAAAAACATCGATATTAATCTCCTATCTTAAAAAGATAATTTGAAGTGTTGAAACTTGAAGCCATAAATGTTTTGGTAGAAAAGCACACAATTTTATTAAAAAACACTCAACAATTTTTTTGAAAAAACAATTCCAATCAACCCTTCAGACAGAGTCGACATGGATTCAATCCGAGAATAATTTTTGAATATCAAATTCCAATTTCTTGAATGCAATGAAATAATGGGATAACCTAGAGTTATTTTTTTTTTGGTTCAGTGTTCATGGTAAATAAGGCTAGCGAATAATAGAGAAGGAAGAAAAGAATGGTAATAAATTATATACCACTAAATGCAATCACAATCAAGTATAAATATTTGAACATTGACATCAAGCTCCTGTTAGCCTTGTTGGCAAAAGGCCTAAAAATGGATCCAAATATGCTCAAAACACCCTCGAAGTCTTCAAAATTTGCTTAAGGATCATCCAAAGATCGAAACAATCGCATGCCAAGAACCCTTAACATGGCGGAAATGCACTATCGGGAGGCAAAAATGCATAAAATTAGTAAAAAAAACCAAGTATCATAGGTATAAACAATATAAAGCACAACAACCGTCCAATATAGCTGATCAACAATCCAAATCTGATGGTTGGTCGCAATTAGTGGATCTGATTGACGGTCATAATTGGTGGATCTTATCGGTGGTCACAATCGGCACATGTAGATAGTCGCAATCGGCGCAGACCATGTGGGCATTGTGATGGCGATCGGTGATTAAACGTGGACCGTCAATTAAGCGTGCATATTGACAACCCACATTACATCGGCGTTTCACATTTGAAGTTTCACAGAGGTGTGATTAACCAGACCAGACGGCTATATATATGATATTTCATAACATTTCACGTCTGTGGGAAAGCCATTTTTAATGTATTTTGTGTATTTTGGTTATATAACAAAATAAAAAGGGAACCAAGGAGCGATGCTCATGCGATAAGGCTGAGACCTGAAAGAGTTCGGGAATGAAATATATAAAATATTTCAGGTCTGTCAAAGCCAATTTTTCATGGTTTTTAGTGTTTTTTAACATATTTTCAAACACAAAGGGAAGAGAGCGATAGGCCATTAGCAACTTGTGATAGCAACCCCAAGGGCAGACTTGATAGATGAATAGGACATATTTAAGGACTTTTTAAGTCCAAAATGAACATAGATGGGTGGGATTTGTCAGTGTTGCAATGTTTTTTGTATTAAACAGAAAACAATCATTGTTTGCATTTTAAAGGGAAAATAGAGGCCCAAAGACCCATTCCATCACAAAACAGAGGTCGGGAGACAGATTGCCGGGAAATAGAGACTGAAAAGGGAAACAAAAGGGCCCAGCACAATGCAGCCACAACCAACAAATGATCATGGAGCATCAACAGTGCAACAGAGCCAAAACAAACATCATGGAGTATCTCTGGCACGAGAGAGCTCCGAGACAGCGAAAAAAAATACTAGAAAGTAGTTACTCTTCTGTCAGAAGAAGGAACCTCTGAGCCCATGCTTGCCTAGTCAAGGGCATCAAATAGTTAAGGGACACAGAGGAAAGATTAAGACTTCGAGCCTTTAAGAGCTCAGGAGCATTGTAAAGGGCCTATAAATGGCTGAAAGTAAAATGTAACAAGGGTTCAACTTCTGGAGACTGTAGAGACTTTGCTACTCAAGCGTCTCATCTTCATTCTAGCAAATATAAGCTTCTTCTGATGTTACATGTTTAATATCCATTTCTCTTATGTTCTAAACTTGTACTTGGATAGTCCATTCATGATTTCTTTTGTGTCTAATGCCACATAACTGTCATCTTATCTCTGTGTTGACAAATTGGATTTGCAATTGAATAGGTTTTTCATGTTTCTTCTGTGTCTAATGCCAGATAACTGTCATCTTATCTCTGCGTTGATAAATTAGATTTGTAAGCTTCTTTACTTCCTGTAGCTGGCCATTCATATGTTTTTATATATGCATATGCTGGTACAGTCAATATTATCCATCTATCCATTGAATCTACAAACTATTGAACATTAGTGGTCTAAAGCCTTAGAAAGTCGAGGGTGTTCATGCATGTCTTGAGTAAAAACAAGGTTGAAATGGTTATTTGGCTTGATCCAAACCATCATTCATTCAATAGTTCAGAGAACAATATTGAAGATTATATGTTATCAGGCATCTTCGATGTGCAACCTGGGAGAGTTTCCTGGAGTGATAACATAATTGGCATCATTGTCGGGGAGAGGAAACTGAATCTGAGCTTCCCTGGGAGATGACACAGACCCACCTTTGATGATGGACAAAGTCTGGGCATTTTTTGGTTATAATCATCTATCTGGCAACTCTACTGAAGGACAAACCTCTTGGTGACTCCTCTTCATAGTTATGGCTTAGTTTTTGAGGCATACTTTGAGAAATCCTCAGAAGCCACAAGCTGACCTAGTACTTGACCCTGAAAAAATCATCAAAGAAAGAAAGGTATTACAGAAAGGAGCATTAGGTTCAGGTAAACCTAAACAATATTCTATATCTCTTCAAGAAAATCTTGCAATAGAACCAATATATGTTGAGAGTATAGCTTCTAATACTAGCAGCGAAGAAAAAATCTTAGAGATTCATAAAGTTCCTTATTCTTTAGGTTCTCCTTTTGTTGTAAGCCCAAAGGAAACATCACCTCCTATCCATCATACTCCTTTAGTCTTGTCAGTCACTCCTCATCCCTCTATCATTCAAACTGCCAGTACCCTTATAACCACCACAGCTATGGCAGGACCACAAACACCTACCAAAATGGAAAGAATCATAGTTGGTAGGTATGGACCTTTAGTACTGCCCACTCCTTTGAACAACATGTCTACTGGAGAATATTAGAAGTATATGCCCAAGTTCACTGGGACTGAAGGTGTTACAGCTGAAGAACATCTTGAATCATTCTATAACTATGCTGATAACCTAGACATTAGTGAAGATGATGTTTGGATGAGAGTCTTTGTCCAAAGCCTAGATGGAGAGGCTAGAAAATGGTTCGGAGAACTAACCCCAAGATCTATAGAAAATATCGATGCTTTAAATGATGCATTCATAAAGCATTGGGGGGATAAGAAGGATCTACTCTACTACCACACCGAGTTTGGCAACTTAAAGAGGGAAAAAGGTGAGTTGTTGTCTGATTTTAATAAGAGGTTTAACCGTATGTACATCAAGATACCAGCTGAAGTAAAACCCACCACTACCTCTGCTAAACTCACTTATGTCAGTGATTTTGATTCTAACTTTTGCCTATTGTTGAGGGAGAGGTGATGTGCTACTTTGGCTGATATGCAGGATGCAACATTGGAAGTAGAACCAAACATCATGGTTGCAGAGAAATTCAAGGGAAATGTTGATAGAAGGAGACAGAAGGGCAAGCCTTCATCATCTTCAGATCCCAAGATAGATAAAATGATTAAGATGATAGAGTCATTAGCCTTTGAAATATCAAAATTAAAAATTGAGTAGCACTCTTGGAAAGGAAGGGTTCCTAATACCTTTGCTCCTAGAAATCCAAATCCATATAGAAGAACTAATGAGCAGTTGCAAATTTTGTAAAGAAGCAAAGATGCCAATGAAGACCAAAGGGTGAAGACCCCTTTCCATATTGTAGTCATGGAAGAAGAGAAATTTGAAGAAGATGATGAGATCCATTGTTTGGAAGACAAAGGCAATGCCTCCTTTTTTACCTCAGCTGCCTATGAAAAGTCATTATTCAATGACTAGATTAACCAAGAATGGGATGGTGAAGCTGCTTTGCAAACTAAAGATCAACACAGATATAATATGAGGTCGAAGATGAATAATTACAAGGAAAATCCTATTCAAAAAGCTGTTGTCACTGCGGTACAACAAGCTAATAAACATAAGCGACTGACAGTTGATCCCATCATCCTCAAAGCTCCAGCTCACGAGGTAGGAGGCCTTGATAAGTCTCCTTCTCCTTTCAGTTTTCAATCAGAAATTCAGAAGCTAAGAATACCTATGCCTCTCATTGAACTAGTGAAGAATGAGTCCTTAAAAAGATCCATCCTCGAGGCCCTTGAGCCTAAAGCCATCCAAGCCTCCATTGACTATGTAAATCTACAAGATGACAAACCAGCTATTATTCTCAGCCCAATGATTGAAAATTGTGAAGACAGTTCCCCATCATTCTATGTCTCTTTGACTATTCATGATAAAATCCTCCACAACTACCTTCTAGACACTCAAGCCAGCCATAATATAATGCCCAAGGATATCATAGATGAGCTGGGCCTTGACATTACCAAGCCTTATCATGACCTGTTTTCTTTTGACTCTAGGAAAGTGAAATGTCTGGGATTAATCAAGGACCTAGCCATCACTTTGTCTCAATTGCCCATGAAAAGAATGATGATGGATATCATGGTAGCAGATGTACCCCCCAAGTTTGGCATGTTGCTTTCTAGAGGCTGGATCAAGAGATTAGGTGGAACATTGCAAAATGATTTGTCTTATGCTACTATCCCAGTTTTTGGAGGTGAAAATAGGAGATTGTACAGAGAGGCTCAGTTGGCTTATATCATCAGTGATGAGAAGAATCCCACTAATCATCCCATCTACACTATCGACACTGATTTTGGAGCCTGTATTCTTTATGTTGAAGAATCCCAGTTGGCCTCTACGTAGCTTAAGAAACTAGTTTTCCAGATCACAGAGGAAGAAGGCCCACAGGTTTGGGACATGTTCTTTGATGGAGCTTGCTCTAAGGAATCTGCAAGGATAGGTGTAGTCCTTGTGTCCCCCAAAAAGGAATACATTCATTTATCTCTCAAATTAACCTTTCAGGTCACAAATAACATATCAGAGTATGAAGCTTTGATGTTGGGCTTAAACGCTGCTAAAGAAATGGGCATCAAAGGTCTGAAAGTGTTTGGAGACACATACCTCATCATTCAACAGGTCAATAAAACTTTCCAAGCAAAGAATCCAAGGCTGAAAGCATACAGAGATGAGGTATGGAAGCTCAAGGATCCTTTTAATAATTTCAGCATTTCTTACATCCAGAGAATGAAGAACCAGCTTGCCGATTCCCTTGCTATGTCTACTAGCACGTTTATTCCTCTTTTGCCTCCTAAATTGACGTATGAAGTTCAGGTGAAATATAGACTATATCTGCTTGACAATGTCAAATACTGGAAAGTTTTTGAAGACGATGATGAAATTAATAGGTTTTCACAAGTCGTTGATGAATTTTCTGAAATGCACATCGAACAAGAAAATGAAACCATGGAAGAATGTAGCCAGTCCAAGCTAAAGGACGAGATTGGCCAAGAAAGCATTGTCCATTTGCCTAGTAACCATATACCCAAAGGATTGGTGCCTCTAGAGAAGTTGTTTGATCATAACGATGTGCCTTATAAGCTTGCCAAAAAATAAAATGAGCTTGTTGTTTGTAAACATAATATAGGGAGCCCAGCCCATTCGAAATACATAAATATGTCCACTCATTCATCTTCTACCTAGAACTCCTAGTATTGCACCCTCATGAAGAAATTCACTAATATTTTTGCCTGGGAATACAATGATTTTAAAACCTATGACAAAAACATCATTCAACATAAGATTCCACTGGAAAAGAACACCATCCCTTTTAAGCAAAAATTAGGACCTATCAGCCCTCCCTTATTGCCTTTGATTGAGAAAGAAATCAAGAAGCTTTCGGATGCCAAAATCATAGTTCCCCTAAGCTATTCAAAGTGGATAACTAACCTTGTGGTAGTAAGAAAGAAAAATGGAGAAATCAAGCTTTGTGTTGACTTCAGAAATTTGAACAAATGCTCTGGAAAAGATAATTATCCCCTGCCTAAGATGGAACACTTGCTGCAAAAAGTTTCAGGGGCTAGAGTGATGTCTTTCTTAGATGATTTTTAGGTTACAATCAAATTGTTGTACAGCTAGAAGATTAGGAAAATACCACCTTCACTACTTCTTGGGGCACTTTCATGTACTCCAAGATGCCTTTTGAACTGATAAATGTTGGGGCTACTTTTCAGAGGGCCATGGCCATAACCTTTGTGGGAGAGAAGGACAAGTTTGTCCTTATTTACCTTGATGACATAATAGTGTTCTCCAGCAGTCACAAGGACCATTTACAACATTTGAAGGTCTTTCTAAAGTGCAGATAGTTTGGAATTTCGGTGAACCCAAAGAAGTCACAATTTGCTCTAGAAGAAAGCAAACTTCTAGGACATATTGTTTCTGCTGAAGGTGTGAAGATTGATCCAACAAGATTTCAAGCAATTCAGACATTATCCATCCCAAGGTCAAAAAGGGACATTCAATCCTTCCTGGGTAAGATTAACTTTGTAAGGAGGTTCATTCTAAACTTTGCAGAGATAGTGAAGTACATCACTTCCATGCTGAAGAAAGGATCAGAAATAAAATGGACAGTTGATGCAAGAAGCTCTTTTAAATCCATTAAACGAGCTATCATGGAGGCTCCCACTCTAATCAACCCAAATTACATTAAGGAGTTTTGTATCTTCTCTTTTTCCTCTTATGATACACTTGCAGTAGTTCTGTTGCAGAAAAATGATGAAGGCATAGAGCACCCCGTGGCCTTTTTAAGCAAAACTCTAAGGGATGTTGAACTAAGGTATGACCTTATTGAAAAACAAGATTATGCTCTCATAAAAGCTTTAAAGGCATTCAGAATTTATATTATGCATTCCAAAGTGGTTGCATATGTACCTTCAGCCTCAGTAAAATATGTCTTAACTCAGCCAGATATTGATAGAAAGAGAGCTAAATGGATTGCAAAATTCATAGAGTTTAACATAGAGGTGAAGCCCACTAAGCTTGTCAAAGGCCAGAGCTTGGATAAACTTATGGTTGAGGAAAATTGCAGTTTGTTAGACATAAATTGCATGGGTCCAAATTTAGATGATGAGCAGACAGAGGAAGCAGCAGAAGAGCAAAAGCAGAATCAGTCTTTGGCTGAAAATCTAGCCACCTGTGAAAGGTATTCCAGCATAGTTCATTTTTTTGCAAAAGCTAGAAGTCCCTCCAGGGCTTAGCTCAAGTCAAGCCCAGGCCATTAAACTCAGATCATCCAAATTCTGCATTAGTAAAAATATGCTTTATTGGAAAGACCCATCAGGAATCCTCTTGAGATGTCTAGATAAAGGACAAATCTGTGGAAGTCATGCACTAGTTCCATTCTATCATCTGTGGAGGGCATCATTATTGGAAAACCAAAACCCACAAAATCCTGAGGGTTGGGTATTATTGGCCTACTCTGTTCTCTGATGTCTTTTCTTTTTTGAAATTTTGTGACAAATGTCAGAGGTTTGTAGGAAGACAGCAGCTAAAATCTCTGCCCTTAAAGCCAATACATGTCAATGGTCCCTTCCAGTAGTGGGGCTTGGACTTTGTAGGTGAGATCAACCCACATTCCAGTGGCCATCACAAATGGATCTTGGTAGCCACTAATTATTTCACCAAGTGGATTGAGGCTATACCCACTAAGAATGCCAATCGTCAAGTTGTCATAAAGTTCTTGAATGAGAATCTTTTCGCTAGATTTGGTTACCCAACCAAACTAGCCACTGATAATGCAACAGCTTTCAAGGCAAAAGAATTGGTGGACATGACTGAATCCATGGGCATTCTGTTCGTGCATTCTACCTCATATTATCCTCAAGGCAATGACCTAGCAGAATCATCTAACAAGAGTCTGGTAAGGGTAATCAAAAAACTGTTAGAGGACAACAAAAAGAACTGGGATTCCAAGTTGAAGTTTGCACTATGGGCTGACAAAGTTACCATAAAAAGGTCCATAAGAAATTCTCCATTTAAGCTGGTTTATGGTGCTGATGTTGTTTTCAATATCCAAATAATTCTCCTTGTGGCCGAATTCTTGCAACAAGAACAAGATGAAGAGAATGACATGGTAAGGAGAATGAATAACCTAGTTGAACTATAGTAGATCAGAGAACAACTGGTTGAAAAGTCAAAAGCTCATTAGAAGAAAATCAAAGAAACCTTTGATAGGAAGGCAAAAGTGGACAATTTCCAAGTTGGTGACTCAGTTCTCAAATGGGATGCGTTGAAGGAAATAATGGAAACCATGGTAAGTTTGACTCCTTATGGATAGGTCCATTTGTTATCAATCAAATTCAGCAGAGCAATACCTTTATTCTGCACAATCTAGAGGGGGAAGGTGTTTTTGGTAGCCTAGTCAATGGGCAGTTTTTGAAACTTTATTTCATTTAAGGCTTTAAAGCCTTGGTATTGTAAATATGTTTTTTCCAGTTTTTATTTCATTGCAAAATAGACTCCATGCCTAATGGAACACTAGGAGGAAGATTTGATTTTGGTTTTACAGGAAAGATATTGTTCTGTAGTTCTTGAAACCTCACAGGGAGGCTTTCATCCCCAGAAGGAGCCAGTGTCAGCCTTGTTGGAAAATGGCCCAAAAATGGATACAAATATGCTCAAAACACCCCCGAAGTCTTCACAATTTGCTTAAGGATCATCCAAATATTGAAAGAATCGCATGCCAAGAATCCTTAGCATGGCAGAAATGCACTATCCGGAGGCAAAAACACATAAAATCAATAAAAATCCAAGTATTTTTGGCATAAACAGTATAAAGCACAACATCCATCCGATCTAGTCGATCAAAGGTCAAGCTCTGATCGGTGGGTTGCAATCGGCGGATCTGACCGGTGGTCACAATTAGCACAGGCAGATAGTCATAATCGGCATAGACCATGTGGGAATTGTGATGGTGATCGACGATTCAACATGGACCATCGATCAAGTGTGCAGATTGATGGCCCACGTTACATTGGGGTTTCACTATCAGAGTTTCACAGAGGCGCAATTAACTGGACCTGATGGTCATATATATGATATTTCATAACTGTATTTTAGGTCCGCGGGAAAGCCATTTTTAATGTATTTTGTGTATTTTCGTTATATAAAGAAATACAAAGGGAACCAAGGAGCAACGCTGATGCGATAAGGCCTAGACCCGAAAGGGTTCAGGAATGAAATATATAAAATATTTCAGGTCTGCCAAAGCCATATTTTCATGGTTTTTAGTGTTTTTTAACATATTTTCAAATACAAAGGGAAGACAGGGATAGACCACAAGTGACTTGCGATAGAAACCCTAAGGGCAGACCTGATAGATGAATAGGCCATATTTAAAGACTTTTTTAGTCTGAAATGAATAGAGATGGGCATGATTTCTCAGTGTTGCAACGTTTTCTGTATTAAAAAGAAAACAATCATTATCTGCATTTTAAAGGGAAAACAAAGGCTCGAAGACCCATTCCATCACAAAACAGAGGCTAGGAGATAGATTGCCAGGAAATAGAGTTCGGAAAGGGAAACAAAAGGGCCCAATACGATGCAACCACAACCAACAAATAATCATGGAGCATCAACAACGCAAGACAGCCAAAACAAACATCATGGAGCATCTCTAGCACGAGAGAGCTCCCAGACAGCGCAACAAACATACCAGAAAACATTTACTCTTCTGTTAGAAGAAGGAACCTCAGAGCTTATGCTTGCTTAGTCAGGGCATCAAACAGTTAAGGGACAGAGAGGATAGATTAAGACTCAGAGCCTTTGAGAGCTCAGGAGCATTGTAAAGGGCCTATAAATGGCTGAAAGTAAAATGTAACAAGGGTTCAACTTCTAGAGACTGTAGAGACTTTGCTACTCAAGCGTCTCATCTTCATTCTAGCAAATATAAGCTTCTTTTGCTATTACATGTTCAATATCCATTTATCTTCTATTCTAAACTTGTACTTGGATAGTCTATTCATGATTTCTTTTGTGTCTAATGCCAGATAACTATCATCTTATTTCTGCGTTGATAAATTGGATTTGCAATTGAATAGGTTGTTAATGTTTCTTATGTGTCTAATGCTAGATAACTATCATCTTATCTCTGCATTAATAAATTAGATTTGCAAGCTTCTTTTACTTCTTGCAGCTGACCATTCATATGTTTTTATATATGCATCTATTGGTACAGTCGTTATTCTCCATCTATCCATTGAATCTACAAACTATTTAACATTAGTAGTCTAAAGCTTCAGAAAGCCGAGGGTGTTCATGCATGTCTTGAGTAAAAACAGAGTTGAAATGGTTATCTGGCTTGATCCAAACCATGATTCATTCCAATAGTTCAGAGAACAATATTGAAGATTATATGTTACCAGTTATCTCCGATCTGCAACCTAGGAGAGTTTCCTGGGGTGATAACAACTCCTGTCTTAAAAAAATAAGTTGACAAGTGTTGTATCTTAAATCCAAAAGCGTTTTGGTAGGAAACCAAACAATTTGACTCAAAAAATCTGAGAAAAATAATTTGGAAAAGAAATTCGAAGCAAACCTATAAACAAAGCTGACATGGATTCAATGTGAGAATAAATCTTTAAGTTAAAATTCCACTTTCTTGGATCAATGAAATAATGGGATAACCCAGTATTCTTCTTTTTTGGGTTCAACCTTCATGGTAAATATGTCTAGCGAATAACAGAGAAGGAACAAAATAATGGTAATAAATTATATACCATTGAATGAAATCAAAATAAAGTGTAAATATCCAAACATCGACATCAAGATCCTATCTTAAAAAAATAATTTGATAAGTGTTGCAGCTTAAAGGCACAAGCGTTTTGATAGGAAACCAAACAATTTGATTCAAAAACAATGAGAAAAAGCTTTTGGAAAAGTAATTCCAATCAACCCTACAAACAATTTGATTCAAAAACACTGAGAAAAATCTTTTGGAAAAGAAATTCCAATCAACATTGCAGACAAAGCTGACATGGATTCAATCCGAGAAACTTTTGTAGTTCAAATTCCACTTTCTTGAATGTAATGAACTATTGGGATAACCTATACTTCTTCTTTTTTTGCTTCAAATTTCATGGTAAATAAGGCTAGAGTATAATAGAGAACGATGAAAAGAATGGTAATATATTATATACCATTGAATGTAATCACAATCAAGTGTAAATATCCAAAGATCGACATCAAGCTCTTATCTTAAAAAAAGAATTTGATAAGTGTTATAGCTTAAAGACACAAGCATTTTGGTATGAAATCAAACAATTTGATTCAAAAACACAGAGCAAAAGCTTTTGGTAAAGAAATTCCAATCAACCCTACAAATAGAGATGACATGGATTCAATCCGAGAATAAATTTTGAAGTTCAAATTCGATTTTCTTGAATGTAATGAAATAATGGGATAACCTAGACTTCTTCTTTTTTTGGTTCATCCTTGATGGTAAATAAGGCTAGCGAATAACAAAGAAGGAAGAAAAGAATGGTAATAAATTATATACCATTGAATGCAATCACAATCAAGTGTAAATATCCAAATATCGACATCAAGATCTTATCTTAAAAAAAGAATTTGATAAGTGTTGCAGCTTAAACCCACAAATGTTTTGGTAGGCAACCAAAAAATTTGATTCAAAAACACTAAGCAAAAGATTTTGGAAAAGCAATTCCAATTAACCTTGCAGACAGAGCCGACATGGATTCAATATGAGAATAACTCTTTAAGTTCAAATTCCAATTTCTTGAATGCAATCACAATCAAGTGTAAATACCCAATGCCTCATAAAGACACCTTACTTGCACATTTGACTAGGAGAAAATTATATAGTAAGTTGTCCTGATAGCCAATAATTATTATAGAATAAACACATGCACTTGAAATTTCTTTCTCAATTGAAAGTACTTCTTAATAGATTACCTTAAGGATCATACATATTAGAATTGGTAAATTCAAAAAATTACCAATTAAGTTGCTCCCATATATATATAGACATATTACTGGAATAGCATACTCAAATATTCCATAAATTTTACATGATCAAATTCCATGTAAAATCCACTTCTACATGATCAAAGTTATTGAATCCTCAAGAAAGAATAAAATAGTGACCATACAGAGATCCATTGTTGTAAGTTAGAATGACTATGAGGAGCTCCAATTCCTTTCCTCTCAACTTGTTCATTGCATCTTCATATACAATTTTTAGAGATTTCAACCTGGTAAGGTCCATGTAGATTGGAATAATAGGTTCAAGATTGAATATATGTATCCAGGGGAAGGCATAAATCAATAACAGATATTAGGAGCATTTTTTCAAGGTTTTCTGTACAACATAGGATAAACTACAAATCATGTTACAACTTATAAAAGGAATATGAAAGGTCAACAAGGCCCACATGTTCCTACCATGTCAGAGATTTGGCACATTCGAGCCAACTCATGACAAAATCCAAGAGCAAGACTTTCTTGAATGTGCCATGAGAAGTTGATACAAGGCCAGTGGTTAACTGTGCCTCCATTGACCATTTTCTATTTCATCTCATGCTATGCAAATTTTAGCTAACAAATTACAAACTATAAATAACAACGTAAACTGATACTGTTATCCGTTTCGTAGAGATAGCAAAAAATGGACCCGATTTTGAAAAGAGGCGATGCAGAACACACATATTTTTTTTAGAGCATAGTTTTTGGCACTTTAAATAACTGATACGATTACCCGTTTCGCAGGGGTAGTAAAAACGTGACCCGATTTTCAAAAGTGGTTAAGCAGAATGCACTTCTTTTTGCTGGGAGCATATTTTTGACATTTTTAATTTTCTTATGTATCAAATATAAATATTTGTTTTTAAATATTAGTGATTTTCATGCTGATTTTGAAACGTGTAGATGCAACGTGTTGATGCAACATACATTTTTTCTAGAAGACTTATTTTTCACACTTTAAAATTTATTATGTCTAATTTTTTTTTTT